>JACWBX010001184.1:0-29459 GCA_014622435.1 Polypedilum pembai
GCTTGAATTCAAATCGTGGTGTTGATAAAAGTAGAGAAAAGAAAGTGAATAAGTGAAAATTAAGTGATTGAAAATATTGCGAAATTTTTTTGTTTTAGAGAATAAACGAAAAATGGTAATTTTGTATAAAATACTGATTAATAATCTATAGTGAAGTGCTATACAATTGTCAAATTACATATTTAATTGTTTACAACAGTAATATATTAAGATTTTGTGAGTTTTCATTACAAATTCATCGAATTAAAAAACGGTCGATACTTATGGTGGGTCGAAACTAATGATCGTTTACCCTAATAACAAAAATACATTTTAGATCGATTTTAAATCGATCAATTTAAATAGATCGATCTAAAATAAACCGGTGTAAAAAATTCGATTTAAAATCGATTTCAATAAATCGATCTAAATTTTTTTGACAGATCGATCTATTTGAAATTGCGATTCGATTTACTTTTGCACCGATTTCGGGCTCTGATTGATATTTCAATCAAGCTTTAAAAATCTTCAATGATAAGAGAAGAGAATTAAAATCAATATTTTTCTCTTCTCAATGACCTTTCATTCATTTCAAACTATTCAAGTTGAAAACTAGCTAAAAAATTTTCATAGCTCTTAAAAACTTTTCTTTCTTAACGACTCTAATTTATTCTAACTCTATGTCTAAAACAAAAAAAAAGGAAAAAGTTTAGGAAAGAAACTAGCTCTAATTGATATCTCAACATAAATTCTAGTCTTGAACAATCAACGCTTCTTTCTTTTACTAATAAAAAGAGCTTTCAAGCTAAACTCAAATTAAACTAATAAAAACAATAAAACATGACCTAAAAACGCAGTTAAGAAACTTTTACATTTTCAATATGGAGCTGAGAAGGCAAAAAAAGGGATTTTTTTGGGTGCTGAAACAAAATTCAAAAAATCTTTTCAATGAAAAAATAAATCACAACTTTGAGTATTTGTCGAGCAGTAACAACAGCAGCAATTGAGAAAGAAAAAACTTTCCGGGTTGAAGAAGAATTTTTTTTGCTGTTGCTGTTTTCATTTCGATTCACGCTCCTCAATTTCACTTTCATTGCTCTTTCGTCCTCGCCCCCCTTTCAAAAATTTATGGCTCGAAATTATTTTTAATTAAAAGTCGTAAACATAACCCTTGTTTTCTAGATGGTTTGGTATGTTGTGATAATATTTATGCGTGTTTAACCAGAGCAAGGAGTAGCGGTGAAAGTGGTAGTGGAAGCAGCACAAAAAAAATGTGAAACAAAAATATTTTCACAAATGTTAAGCGAGTTCGAAAAAAGTAGAAGAAGAAGAAAAAACCGCATGAAATGGCATCCGTGATTGTTTTAAATAAATCCAAAGTGAGTGAAAATTGAAAAAGGATTTTGTTTCTTTTCTTTTTCTCATTTGATTGAGTTGCGGTTAAGTTTTAAATGGTTTAATTAAGGGCAAGATTTTTTTGGCACTCTTTTTCTTAAATTCTACCTTCTGTTTGTCTATATAAAGTCAAATTGTTCTCAAATTGTAACAAAAATAAGACAGAAATTTTTCAATTTAAAATTTCTAAAATTTCTTTTCGAACATAAACACTGAAGATACTTTTTAAAATGTTGTTGTTTTTCTCTATTTTCATCAGTTTAATAAATATTTATACGGCGAAAATAGAAAGTCAGCTGTTGATAGAGCCAAAATTTATTAAAAGACTTCAAATCCAGTTAAACTCGAACTCTATTGGTTTCCTTCTTTTTGGCAGATGAACTTAAAATCAGCTTCAAATACAATAAGTGAAATCGCTTACATGCCAAATCTAAGTGTTACGAACTGTTAATTTGATGGTTTAATATTGATTTTTTGACAGAGTTTGAATCCCTTGATTAAATTAATCTATGTCACGAAAAGTAAATCAAATTTTACAAAATAACTTTGAACTGCTTTTGTACTACTTAGATTACTTCAACATAAATAAATAAATAAATTCCTGTTACTCCATTAAGAAGCGTAGGGCGTTGCTTATGACTGCTCCATATTTGAAGCGTAGGGCGTCATAGAACGATTCAGTCATTTATTTTCCCGACGATACGACTTATGAAGACAGGGAATGAGCCTGACGTTCTCGTATTATGCCATCGGGGGACCTTACCTTTTTTAATGCGATCCGATAGCAGTAAGTTCTGAGCGTGAAAAAACCTGAAAATTCAGATTCCTCGAGGCTTCCACCCCGGGATTCGAATCCAAGACCATCAGCTTGGAAGACCAGCATCTTACCACTGACCCGTCAAGGCAGCTCAGAACTCATGATTACTTCAACATGGGACTAGGAAATGTTTTTGAAATGCATATTACACAGTCAAGATTCAGTCCGCGACGGCGGACAAAAAAAAATCGCCATCAAAAAAAAATGGCGGATCCGCCAAAATTTAAGTGGCGGACACAATAAATCCGCCAAAAATTTTATGGCGGACAAAAATTATCCGTCGTCTGAAAAATGGCGGATTTTTCCAAAAAAATAAAAAATTATTTTGTCCGCCAAAATTCTTATGGCGGACATAAAAAGTCCGCCGCTAAAATCCGCCGTAGAAGGCAATATCCAAAAACGGCGGATTTTTCGTAAAAATTTGTATGTAAAATCCGCCGTTTTGTCCGCCACCCCCTGCAATACGTATATGGACGGCGGACTGAAACTTGACTGTGTAAGCATCAAAATCACGACTTTGGGAATAAAATCTGGATAATTTAATGTCAAAATACAAAAGAAGAACAAAAAGTGTCTATCGTGTGTCTGCGCCTGGAATTTCATTAACCCTTGAGAACATATGAAATAATTTTGAATGTCGAATGTTGAATTTTCTTTTGAAAAACTCATTAAATTAAAAATTAATAACTTTCTGTAAAGTTGCCCTAAAAAACCATTAGAACTTTTAAAATAAACACAGAAAAACTTGAAATCGATTTAAAATTCATGAAAGTTATAATTTGTTCTTGTGTTGAACTTTTTTGATAAACTTAAAAGTTTACATTAAAAATTATTTGAATTTTCTCAAATATTTCTTCAATAAGATTTCATTCATATTTTATATTCAATTTAATTTTCATCTAACTAAATCACAGTACAAACTTCAGAAGCAACATCAGCAAGAATTTATCTAAATTTATTTGCAAATCTCGCAAGATGAAATTATGCAAATTGAAGCATACACACAAATATACAGAGGGCTCCATTGGGAGTTGAAATTTTCAATGAAATGCCGAGAAGTCAAGTTTTTTCCTTAGGGCATTTTCTTCTGGTTGAAGGTCTACATCTACAATTTAGCAAATTGTTTTAGCCGTGACTTTTTCTCTATCTTCTTTCATCTTTTCATGGATAGTTGCTATGCAGATTACACATGTGTCTGTGACTTTAGGGGTTGAAAAAGGGTTGAAGTGTTGAATCACACCATTTGGAATGAACTTTTAAGAACATTTATGAATTACACGAGTATTAGAGCTTTTTAATGAATTCATTATGCCACGCATCTCATGCACAAAGTGATAATCATCAGTGTTTACTTTGAGGCTCAAATTTAATTTTTTTTCTTCTTTCACGTCTTCTTATTATGGCTTTATGATGATGAAAGTCTCTCATTGATTTGCTTTTACTGCTTTATTTATCCATTTATTCTGTAACGATGCTTTGATGATACTGATTACGTTAAACTTCTCAGTCGCTCTCTTTTATGCTGTTCTTGCACAAGTAATGATGGCACAAAGAAAGATGTTTTCTTTTCTCTTGTTAACTTTTACCAGTGGGAAATTTTACTACATATTTTTTATGGTCAAATTATGTTAGAAAATAAAATAAGAATCAAAAATATCAAAAAGTTATCAATTTCTGGTCTTTACAGAAAACCATGATTACAAAAATCGAAAAGCAAAATGATCAAATCAAGGCAGAGTTATTGTATTACTGGCCTGTAGCAAGAAGCCAAAATCTACTGTAGCTAAATGGCTACTTTTTGAAAAGTAGCTTTTGGCTACAGTATCCATTTGGTCACTACCGCCATTGATTATTTTTTGAAAATTACTTTTTAACAACAGTGGTCAAAACAGGGCCCGAAATTGGTGCAAGAGTAAATTGAATCGCAATCTCAAATAGATCGATCTGTCAAAAAAAGTTAGATCGATCTATTTAAATTGATCTCAATTTTGTAAAATAGCCATATTTAGGCAGAAATTTTAATGAAAAATCACTTGTTCACTTCCTGGGAAGTGCAACTGACCGATACAGTCCCTAATTTGAAAAAACGCTCAGCTTTGGTCCCTAAATTACCGTTATAAATTCGTTAGAAAAATTTCCTTTGTTTACATTTGTGATTTTCGAAACTTTTTAATTTAATCAAGAAATGCAGAAGTTCTGCATAACGAAGAACTATGTAAACAACTTGCTTTTTAATATTAGTCATTTTAAAGACAGTTTAAATGGTGTTCATAGTTTGAAATTTAAGATTTTAATAGGATTTATAGAATAAAATTTTACTTCTTTTTATTTAATTGTTTAGCAATATATTATTGTAGGACCTTGGTATTTCCACTGAAGTCAAGATATTATGTGATTTTGAGTGAAAAAGAATAACTTTACTTGATGATTATTCCAACATGAACTTATGTTTTACATTAGAAAAAATTCATCAAATTAAAATTTATAGCAACAATATCTGCATCATTAACGTATACATTTATCAAATTGCAAAGAAATAAAGTCAAAAAAATAGTTCTAAATGATTTCAAATAAGTTCCAAATTAATTAAATTTTGTTTCAATTTAACGGTATCTAAGATTGAACAGCCGAACGCATAGCTTACGCATTGTTTTTCAAATTCAAATCTTGAAAAATTTAACCATTTGACAGAAAATCGAAATTTTATCAAAAATTATAAAATCAAGTCAAAAAATAATCATAGTTAGCAAAAAGAGTTCTCAGGCTTTGGTTAAATTATTCACAATTGAAAAAATTAAAAGCTTCAAAATTTCAATTCTTTTTCTCTGAAAAATTGTTTTTTCTCCTCTTGGACTTGAAACCATATTGATTTGATATGAAAATAACAACAAAGTTATAAGAAAACATCTCACAATCTGTAATCATCTTCTCTCTCTTTTTTTTGATGAAATTGAATCGTTTGAAGATGGTGCGAGGATGTATAAAGAAAATATTTATTTTTTGCCATGATTACTAAAGGAAAAAGAGAGAGCGAGAGAGAGAGAAGAGAGACTGATTGAAGGAACTTTCATAACTCAATAATAATTGATTTCATTTCAATATCTTTGAAGAATGAGAAAAAGGGTCGAATGTTGCTGCTGCTGCTTCTGTCTGTTGATTTTGGATGAAATTGAATTTTTTTGTTGAAGTTCAATCACCTTTGAAGTCTCACCACAAATCAATAGAAATCTCATTATTTGTGTTAAAAGCAATCCCTTGAAATTATTAATTTATTCTCTCTGTGGATCATCTTCTTCGCACAACAAAATTGTTTTCTGCTTACTTACTTACTTTATTATGTACATAATTTCTTCTTTTACTTTTCAATTGCAAAATAAAAATCGATATTGATTTCATGAGACTTTCATCTCCTTTTCAAATGTTTCCTCTTTCTTTCTTTTTCTTTCTCTCTTGTGATGATGGCGATAAAATAACAATGAACCACCATTCATTTCAAATTGCTTTCACTCTATTTTCTCAGCTTCCTTTTCTCATTGTTATTATTTTATTGTATTTATACAACCAACCAACCATCACACACACCCACAGAGCACAGAATAAGTCGCTTTTGAGAAATCAAAATATTTTGTGTACACAATGACTTACTTATACACACAAGACCATAACATTCAGTCGAGTTTTTCAAAATGAGCATGACGATTGCCGTGCTGAGATTTCTTTTATGATGTACTGGGATTGGCAACTTTTTAGTCATTTTTAAATTCTTTTAAATTTTGTCACAAAATAAAATTAAAATGTTTGGTGAAATATATGGAAAATTTTTTAAAATATTTAAAGTTTTTGAAGAAAATGTAGGGTTTGGCATTATGCAGATAAGAAGAAGATTTAGAATGCGAATAATTTTCTTCTTCTTTTTAATTTTTAACAGAGAAAGTTTAGGAAAGAAGAAAATTATGCGCATAATTCTTCTTCTTATCTATATCAAGGGCTAAAAAGCCTTTTCATAAGTAAAAAACTGATTTTTCATTTAAATGTCTGCATAAATATGGTTAATTTACAAAATTTGAGATCAAACTGAAATCAAAAATTTTTTGAAGAGTTTTCAAGCTTTCGTCTATATAACGTCGAATATCTCTTAAAAATATTTCAAAGAGTCATTCTAATTCCAAATTTTTATTTTAACTTTATGAAATACAAAATGAATTCTAATAGTTATGACTATTAATCATTGGCTAGTGAGTTCATCATCTCATAAATTTTACTTCAAACGAGAACAATTCGTTAAAGTTTTCTTTTAAAACAATCAAATTTTTAAATAGATTCTTAAATAGACAATCAAATTTCAAGACATGAGAACCAGTTTGATATTAAATAATTTAGAAATTTTGGTCACAGAGCCGACAGATTTTCTGTAGATTGTCCGCAGGTTTATTTGCAGATTATCTATCAATTCTGAAACCAACAGCCAGAAATTTTTGTAAAATATTTTTGTTAAAGTAATACAATAGTGGCCAGTCTTATTGGTTCTATATGGACACAAACAAGAGTCAAAATTAGATTCACATCATACCCAAATACTTCAAACTTCTTTTTGATTAAATTTCATAATGAAAAATATTATTTTCTAAACCAAAGGGTGCGAACTTCATAAAAAAAAGTATCAAAAAATCAAAAATCAAATTTGATTTTTTGATGTTTCCCATACAAATTTTTGATTTTTTTAGATTTTTCAATGATAACTATGATCGATTTTTATTTGAAGTATCAAAAGATCTTACCTCTTGTTCTAAACATTCTTCTTACACGAGTTTCTCATCCTTTTTCATTTCTCACCCTCAAGCAAAACATAAAAATAGAAAAAGAAAAGACTGTTGAAGATGATTGCGATTGTGATGATGAAGGAGGATTGATGGGTTGAAAATTAAGGCATTACATGAGTGTGTGTGTGTGTGAGAACAAGAGCGTGCTTGTTGATTTTTCTGTTTAAAGCACATTATCACATTATTATAAAAGATACATAAGTGATTATTGTGTATGAGAAGCTTTTAAGATAAAATTGAAGGATGCATAAAATTTTGATATTAAACCACATAAGCTGCTTAAGAAGTTATTTTTGATTATTTTAATTAGAAATTTAATAAAATGTAACTAATGAGAGAAATTTATAAAAAGAATTGTTAAACTACTGACTCGTAATAGTAGATAAAATAGACAAAAGCTTCTGTAAAAAGCAGCCAAAAGTGGCTATGAAAAGCGAACAAAATTTCAATGAAATTCATTACCAATTTTATATAACTAAAAATCAATTACACGCACTCTTGTCTCTATCAAAATATTATTATTTCCTACACACTAGCAAGCATCACAATGTGTCACAACATTAGATAAAATCAACAAATGAGTTGACAATTATTTACATCAACTAGATAGATGTTTTTGGCTGCCTGCATATGAACAAAATTCTGTGAATGAGCTTTGAATAAGCGTTGGAGGGTTCTTCATGTGACAGCAACATAAACACAGCAGCGACTGCCTGTCTGCGATGTTTTTATATAATTTAATTGTGTTTTCCTCCCACTTTTTTGTATGTGTGCTCGCTTGTCGCAGTAATTATTACAAAAAGAGCAACACAAAAACCGGTTTTTTTGGTTGTACTCAACTCAGTCTTTTATTATTTAATATTTAAACAAATGACAGCAAAACCATGGTTTTACAATCACATAAATTGGCCACAAAATTGCCACAACCATAATGTAATGCTCTTCACTCGCTTTTTTATTTATGTTTGTACAACAACAGGAAAAACAATTTTTTTGTTCTTACTGAGAAATTTCATTCATTTGTAACTGAATGTTGCGCGCGCTATTAAATTATTATCTTTCTCTGCTCTTCTTCTACAATTCATTATCATCATTATGTTTTTTTGTGCTGTACTTTGCTGGACAACACACAATGAATTAATTTCTTGAAAATGACTTCTTTTTTTAGGGACACAATTTTCATTATTAAATTATGATGAATTTTTTAAAGGGGTTGAATGTTGAATGAAAAAAAGGTTGAAAAAAAGAAGGTAAAAAAATGAATGAATAGATGGATGGATGGCAAAAGTGGGACATAAACGTGTACTGCAAGTAAAAAAGGGTTGAAATTAATTTTTAGTAGCTTCAATTTGCAACATTTTTAGTGGATTATTAATGATTTAAATGCAGAGTTGTGAAATGAAAGAAATTTTTAAAGGATGTGAACTCTTGACAATTTGATAGATTTTTTGTTAGAAGTTTTGATATTTTTATAAAATTTTTGTTATTTTGATAGAGTTCACACCCCTTGGAAATTTTTGACTTTTTTCCTACAAATGAAAAAGAGTTTTCATTTAATATGTTGAAAAAGAATGTTTAGATAAAGAATTGCAAATTGGAAAACTTTCTACTCCGAGAATTTTTATTTCTAAATAATTGCAAATTACAATCTAAAACGGAAGATGTTTCCCTTAACTTTCAACACTAATTTACTGTCAGTTGAATTGTTCCAACATTTACCAAGACGAAACTTTGAGATCCTTAGCATTTGTGCTGCTGCTTTTCCAGCCAAGGCGAAATAACTGGTGTTTTTTTTGCCACATTTTATACAAATTATTTCGCCTTGTTTCAACTATAGAACAATTTAACAAGGGATGGAAACGAAGCGATTTTAGGCAATTTTAGCGATTTTTTGCTGAATCGCGTTCGTTTTCACCCCTTGCAATTTAACTTTAGAAATAAGCAAGGTAGGGACAGTTCCAAAAAAAAAAAATTTTATTTTTCAAGCTCGCCTACTGACATTAAAAAAAGTTAGTACACCAAATTGTATTAGAAAGCTTTCGAAAGCTTTTATAAAAATATTTTGATTGAGATTTCCTGCTGATTTCCAAGGTATTTCGCAACGAAACTTTTAATTTCTTGCTTAGTATTTGGAAATCTATCAGAACTAAACAAATTTTACTGAAAATTCAGTTTACTTAAGAGTTTTATAAAAGCTTTTTAGTAAAAGTTGGTGGACTAAATTTTTTTAATGTCAGTAGGCGAGCTTGAAAAATAAAAAATTTTTTTTGGAACTGTCTCTACCTTGGAAATGAAAAAAAAGTTGTTTGGATGAAACGAAAATTTTCGATACGGTAAATTTCTGCCGAAAGTTTTCTCAGCTATTTATTTTCGTCAGGTAATTTTGGAGAATTTTCAAAACAAAATTTGCATAAAGTCCAAACGAAAGTTTTAGATCCATTCAAAAAATCTACAATCTAGAAATTAAGATACCAAGGAAAATTTTGATTTTGTGCAGAAAATGGTAAATAAAATTTGATCAGCTAGAAGTTCAGTATTTTTTGTTTGATTTTGAACAGAACTACAATATTCAGGTAAAGACAAAAACTGAACCATTTGCAATTTGCTTCGATAGCAAAATCTGTGAAATATTGAAGGATTGCAAAAAAAATTACAGACATTAGCGTACTGTTCAAATGTTGTAATTACAGCAAAAGAACCAAGAGGATGTGCAGTTTATTATTGTTTAAAAAATTTTATGATTGCTCAACCTAGTTTATTTTTTAATTGAATTTCAAAGAATTACTAAACTAGGGTTTGGTATCATTTAGATAAAAAAAATAATTATAGATGTAATTCTAGATAATGCCGAGCCTAATAATCAAGTATATCAAGTTGTAGAAATAAAATATTTAATTTTATTTATTTTTATTTCTCGTGTAGCCAATAATACAATTTTAAAACTTTTCTTTTGCTTGCTGTGTCATGTTAAAATCATAAAAAAGAAAAACAAATTTTATTGATTAAAGATTATAGTTTTGAATTATGCAGATAAGAAGAAAAATTATGACGAACCTTATTGAAGATTTTAAAAATTTTAGCTCAATTATTTTTTTTAGAATATTTTAGTAACTCCAAAGTAAGCTAGAAGCAAAAAGCTTATCAATGAAATTGAAGCTTTTTGAATTACACCAAGCGAATTCTCTGTAGTAAAATCTCTACCATAAACACCAAATGTTATCAAATTATCAACATGAGCAATCAATTTCATTGTTATCTTAACTTTATCATTTCCCAAATTTATTGCTTGATAATCAAAAGATTTCGGTTGAAGTGGCGTGATTTTGTTGTTAAGTGTGTTTGGAAATGCAAGCAATTCTTCGCTTTTTATTGAAATTTCAGTTTCAATATTGATTGAATTCCAAATGTGAACGTTTTGAAGAGAATCATTTCGCAAACCACAAGTAGTAATGTCTCTAGTTAAACAAGCAACAACAGAGCAAAGAATGATTTTACCATCATCAGCTCCTTGAAATGATCGTTCGCCATGGAAGTATGAAATACCATATTGAATTCGGTTATTATTTGCTCCCATTGGTATTGAATAATTGACATTAATTTTACAACAGAAAGTATTATTACAAACTACTTTTGATGCATAATGAGTTCCAAACATATCGCTTAAAAAATCAATTCCATAACCGATCATTGGATCAGGTAAAAGTGTCAAATTTCTCAATTGTTCATTTGTATATTCGATAACTTTGTGCTCAATCACTTGATTGTCATTTTGTGGAAAATTTTTAATCTTGTGGACAGTTGCAGTATGCAGAACAGTCTTCGAAACTCCAGCCATGTCTAAAATATAAGCTCCTTTTTTACCACCGTATATTCCAGTTCCAGTTGAGGCAAAATTTATATTATTTGCTCCAGCTGCTAGAAAATTCACATTATTTGCATATGCCCAATTTTGATGAACTTGAACTGCAGTTGAGTATGGAAATTCACTAAACCACATTGTGGGAAAAACAATGTCAGTCAAATTATAATTTCGAACAAGCTCCAATGCTGGATATCGATAAACTATATCGAAACATATGAAATGTCCAAATCTTACTCCAAAATCTGTGTCAAAATATTCCATAGTTGGCTTAAGTGGTCGATCAACTTGTTCATTAAACAAGTGATATTTTCTATAGCGTGAAATTAAAGTTCCATTTCTATCAAAAACTACATTTGTGTTGTAATAACTAAAACCATCTGGACGTTTATTGCAATCTCTTGGATCATTATTTTCAATCATTTCTATATCAGGACATTTTGCTTTTGTAATTAAATTTATAACGATATAAAATTTGTGTTTTATCGCTTCACAGGAGAAAATTTTGATTAAATTGTCATCTTCATAATTTGAATTGTTGCAAGGTGAAATTTGATCTTTGACTTCAGGAATTTCAAAAGCTGTGTTTATATCGTTGAGAGATGATTCAGGAAAGACAATAATGTCTAGATTTGCTGGTGCTTTGTTTAAAATATCCAAAAATTTATTTAATTGTCCAATCATCCATGCTGTTGAGTTTCCACCTGATAGAAAGAAAAATTTTAATTTTGGATCAAATTTTTGATGCTTAAACTTTTCTTTGTTGAAACGATTCAAAAATATTTTTAAGAAATAAAGCAAAATTCAAAATATAAATTTTTCAAGAAGAAATAACTTGTTACATTTTGCGTCATTTTGCACAAGTTATTTTCCCTTGAAATTTTTCTGTTTGGAGTACCTGGCAGAATTTAAGAATATTCAAAAATTTTCAAAATCATATAAAGAGTGATGATGATGATGATTTCCTGTTGCTCCACTGTGAAGCGTAGGGCGTTGTATGTGAATGCTCCAATTTGAAGCGTGTTCCGTCACAACAACGAGTCATTCATCATTCCGACGATACGATTAATGAAGTCAGGGCATGAGCCTGACGTTCTCGTAATATACGTCGGTGGACCTTACCTTTTATACTGCGATCCGATAGCAGTAAGTTCTGAGCGTGAAAAATACCTGAAAATTCAGAATCCTCAAGGCTTCCACCTCGGGATTCGAATCCAGGACCATCAGCTTGCTAGGCCAGCATCTTACCACTGACCCATCAAGGCAGCTCAGAACTCACATAAAGAGTACTCGCAATTAAAATTCAATTAAAATTTATACAGAGAAAACATTTTATAACTGGCATAAAATTTTTGCGATTTGTTACTATAAAGTCAAATATATAAGCGCAAAAAAGAAAATTTTAAGTCTCATAAATTTTTTTAATTAGATTTATAACAATTATAAATTGCTTTTTGACGTTTATAAAAAAATTTATAAGACTTAAAATTTTCTTTTTAGCACTTATAAATTTGACTTAATAGGAACAAATCGTAAATAACTTTATGCCAGTTATAAAATATTTTTCTCCGTTTAGTCAATAAAGATTTTATTTTTAACTGACTAAGAATTAAAGTGCGGAAACTAAAAGATTAAAGAACTACTAGAGAAATGTCTAGATATTAAAGATATTTGCAAATAATTAGAGATAAATTGAAATTTAAAAGTATCCGAATAATTTCCACCTCTTGATAAAAATTGGTTAAATTGTAGTTCTTGGAAACTGAGCAGAAAAAGAGACACTTTGATATGTCTTAGTCCGAGCGGGAATCGAATCCGCGTTTTCTGATTTCCGGTCAGGTACTTTTTCACTAAGCTATCGATGGACGTCTCATAACTTGGCAGAATGCGAACTTAAACTTCTCTAAATACTCTTATAAGTGAGTTATCGCTATAACCGGATTCTATAGAATCTAACATTAGTTAGTTTATTTACCCCAATCAGATCGCACTCCTTCATTTACTTCAACTACACCAGCTTCATATGTTAACGATTCTGGAGTTGATGCCTTTTCAGAAAAAGATTTTTTTTAGAATTATTCATTTAAAATCAGAGTTGTAAAAGTAAAAAAATAGATTTTGGCAAAAGGTGCAAACTTAATTAAAAAGTATCAAATTGGCATTTTGATTTTTCCAGATTTTTCAATGATAATTATGATCGATTTTCATTTAAAGTATCAAAAATTCTATTTTGGCTACTTAACAACTTTAATAAAAATTTTTAATCAAGTCTTGAAAACCCTTTTATTATTTTTTAATGAAACAATGCAGAATTCTTAAGGTTTGATTTTATTGTAACATTTTTACCTGAATTGAAGTTTTGATGAAAATAAAAAAAAGAATTTTAGCAAGCCACATCTTATTTCTTCAAATGATTTTTCTAAACTGAATAATTTGATTTTTCATACTTTTTCTAAATATATTTTTTTATCTTTTCTATGAGCATTAGCTTTGATAAAATATCGTTTAAGTGTGTAATTGATAATAAAATATTTATTGTAATGCTAATGAAAATAATTTTTGTGTAACTAAAGTGCTTTTATAGCATTTAATAGACTTTTTTCGTTACTATAGCCAAATGGCAACTGGCTACAGATCAGTAATAATCAAAAAATATTGTTTTTATGTTTGATTTTTTGACATCTTCAAGGCTTGAGAACTTTTTGATTTTTGTAAAATATTCAACAAAAATCAAAAAAAGTAAAATATATCGAAGAATTCTGAAATCTTGGAATTCCCGAAATAATTCTCACAATTAAGTACATAGAGAAAAAAGTTTTTTAACTGGCATAAAGTTTATGCCAATAAAGCATAGTTATGAATCCTAAAAAGCAAATTTTATTAGACTCATAAAACTTTTTATAAGTAGTAAAAAGTAGTTTGATTTTTAGGACTCATAATTGTGCTTTATTGGCACAAACTTTATGCCAATTAAAAAACATGTTTCTCAGTGTATATCAATTGTTGGCAAAGTGAATTTTAACAATAAATAAAAATGAAGAACCCAGAAATACCAAATAATCTCCAAGTTCTATTTAAAAGAAATTTTTTACCCCATTAAAGAATGAAAAATTTCTATTCGAAAAATTTTTAAATTCACCTACCTAAAAATAATTTAAATAAAAGAAGGAAAAAATTTTTCATTTCTGTTTAAAAATCATAAAAATATATCTTAACATATTTTTCCTGCTTAGAGGTATATAACAGAGAGAGAAAATGAAGACTTACCTTATGACTACGCACAGCAGCCAAAGAAAAATGAAAGTGAAGCTGCTGATAGCGCACGTTGAGATTTTTCATGAACAAATAATAATAACAATAACAATATTACCATTATGTAGCATTACAAAAATATTCTTTTTATAATATTTAAAGAGCACAAAAAAAGACGCAGCACTGAAGGGTTTATTTTTGGTGGTTGTTTGATAATCAAACTCTCACACACAATAAGAGAGATTTTTTATAGCGAAAAAAGAGTGAAATTATGCAAATGTGTTTGTGTATTTTGAGCCATAATACAATATTGTTTTAACATCATAATCAAGACAGTCGCGGTAAAAAAGATACACAAAAAAATTGTTTAATAAAACAATTAAAAGAACTCTCGTTGAAGATGACAAGTCGAGCGCATAACTCGCGACTTTGTGCGTGCCTATGTTAGGAAAATAATTTAATTTTAAACAATTTTTTCACTCTCTTTTCTCTCATCCTGTCGTGTTGTGGTTTGAAGAGTTTGTCTTTGTTGGGTTAATGATTTGAATAAAATTATTTGACAAGCGAGAAGTTGAAATTTTTGAATTTCATTATATGAAGCTTTTTAACGTGGAATAATTATTTTTGTTTTTAAAGTAATTTGAGATGAAAATTTTTGTATAAATTTAAATTAAATTTTCTTTAATTTTTCCATCCAAGAATTTTAAGGTGGATTTAATTAAATCTCATTTGATTTATTTTAATCCGTCTAAATATATTTTGGCTGAAACTGCTACGTTAGCTTAAAAAAGTCTTGCCTTTATTATTTTTTTAACTTTTTACATTGAGGAAAATGTTTTTTTTAAACATATATAAAACTAAATTTCATATATTAATTTAGGGCAGAATTCTTAAAACAGGTAAAATTTTAACTTTACGATATAAATGAAAATAACTATCGAGGCAATATTTAAATGTAAACAACTAATTGTAAAAAATAATATCTTAGCTCTAACCAAAGAAATTTCAATAAATTTTGACTAATTAAGAAAATAGAGTAGTTTTAGGTTTTTGCTTGTTTTCAACAACTCTGATTTAGGGATTGTTCGAATATTAAGTAAAGCAAAGAGATTAAGGGAACATTAGAGGAAGAGAAATTAGATTAGATTAGAAAGAGACATTACAAAAAGAAAAGAATGAAGGCAAAAATGTTCAAATTTTGTACAACGCACTATCTCAATACTCCCTAATAAGTCATCAAAAGAAGTTATTTTGACATTCATGAATTTTTTCTTATTAAAACTTATTATGCCTCATAAAATCATTCAAATCAAAGGTTATAAAGTGCTGATAATTTAAAATTCATTTTCGATTTTTTCATAGAATTCATAAATTTTGATTAAAATTGATTTAAAATAATTTGTAAATCACTTCATAAAGCTTTAACTTTATGTTAGTTAAAAAGTTTTACTTTTCTCTTTATATAGAATATAAAATTTTATCTCTGTAAATCATTTCAATGAAAAATTTCACAACACAAAAAAGTGTATAATTTTTAATGCTTCCATAAATGAAAAAAAGTTATTTTTCTCCCTTTTGATAAAATTTCACTCATTCATTTGTCAATTAAAATGGCTTCACATTTGCTTTTATGCAGTGCCTAAATTAAACTGGTAAAGAGTAAAAAAAACATAATTAGCATGTAAAAATGAAATAGCATTAATTTACATGACAATTTTCCTTCACCGTTCTCTGAATATGAAAATATTTTCATTTTTACATTCCACAGTGCTTAAAATTGAAAATTTATTCATTTTAGTTGCTCGAATTCATGCACAACATTAATAATTGATATTGATAAAATTTCACTAATTAATGTACTGAATAAATTTAAATAAAAATCGCTCCAACATGCAATTATAAATTTTTGCTGGATTAATTTTAAAATAATTAATTTTATTATTGTTATTTTTAGTAAATAAAACTGCCAATTAAATTGTGGTATGGGCGGGAGAAAGGATTAATTTTGTGTAAACTATTTAATTATTGATGTTTATTTTATGTAATTTTATTTGTATTTTGGTAAATTTATGAAAATTTGTTTTACATTTAAAGACCACAAAATTTATTTTCTGTAATATTTTGTTTTGAAAACATGCTTGAGATAATATTTTGTGTAAATTGAAAATTTTCAAACAATTTTCATCAAAATCATATCAGTTGTGTAACTAAAAAGATTAATTTAAATTTTAAAATCTATATAGACCGTGTGCTTTATCAGCACATTGTTCTTGCATAAACAATAAGCGATATGAACATCATATATGAAGCAGTTGAACCAGTTGCTTGAAAAATTATTGTGAAAATTATGATAAAGCGAGTGTGGGTCTAAGTAAAGTTATTTAAATTTAAATATTAAGCCAATTTCATGCAATATCTCTTCTTTTTCATATGTATTCAGATTTTCCTAAACAAAATTATAAGAAATTAAATAAAAGGCCTTTTTTGCACTTCTCTAGTTTCTTTCAAAAGAAAAATTATCACTAAATTTCTATCAATTTAAATTAGCCATAAAAACCCCGTAAATCATAATCAGCTGAACATTTAACAAAGCATCAATTAAAATAAAACACTGAAAATTTATTTTCACCACACAATCCAGTTTTTTAATGATTCATTTGTGCATTCGTTGCTCACTCAATCATTTATTGAAAGCTATGAGAGAAAAAGTAAGTTTGCACAGAGGAAAATTTTTTAAAAATGGCATTAAATTGTAGAAACTTTTTCAAATAAAACCAAATCTAGCTACTTTAGGGATTATTTTCTTGAGTGGTATAAAATTTTCATTAGAATTTTAACAATTTTATAACAGTTTTTCATTAAATTTCTAAGAGTTTTATTCAGGGCTAAGAACGAAGAAAAATTCTAAAATTTCTTCGAAAATCTTCACGAATATTTACAAAACTTCGTGAAACCTCAAAAGTCTTAGACAATTCCGAATTTCCTAACAATTTATCAAAAATTTTCACATTTTTTCAACCGACCGCAATTTCGATGTTAATCCTGAAATTTCATTATAATTGTTAAACTGTTACAAAAAAGTTTGAAATTTTCTATTTTTCAAACAACTGTTTTAAGAGTTTAAAAATTATAAAACAAGTCCAAAAGGCTTAATGCCGAATACAGAAATTTTCTTTTCATTTACTTTTTTAATATTCATAGCCTTTTTCCAGCGAGCTTTATGGAATTCGGAAATGAAGTTCATTTCCGATAATCATAATCATGATGATATGCCTTGTACATGTGCCTTGTATATTTTCATCATCGTCATTTATCTCATATTCTTCCGGTCATGCATACAGAATGATGAGCTCTTAATTGAAATCATAGAGAGAAAGAGACAGAGTGCGTATGAAAATTGAAATGAATCCAAAGCAAATGATTTTAATTAAGATCGAATGAGTTGAGAAAATTTTTATTATTGATTTAAGGCTTTAAACCTTTTTATAGGAAAGAAAATTTTTTCACCTCCGAGCTTATCAATTTAAAGTTCATTAAATTTTATCATCATACACATGAAGAGCGTCCCTAGTCATACATGGCATGTCAATATATATCTCTACCTCCATTTTATGAGCACGATAAATATTATTGAAGCAAAAAAAAAAAATTCACAATTACCAGCGAGTGTGTGTATGAAATTTAAATAATAAATTGCCATTGCGTCATTCAATATCGCATTAACATAAATTAAACTCGCCTAGTATTGTTGTCACGCCAGCAAAACCACTTTACTGTGTGTGTTTTTTTTTTGAAAAATAATTTTTTTATTCACTTCTGCTGCTCTAGTGAACATTTTCAAGTTCAAATGAAATGAAATTTTTTACCTGGCGCTGATATTTAATTGCTAAATTTCATCAATTTTGTTATAGCAAATAAATTTGCGTGTAGACACGATTTTGAGCTTTTTCTTTTTTTTGCTTTTGTAGTGAATTAAGTTGATGAATGTTTCAGGATGAAGTTTTAATTTGAGTTTAGTAAATATTGTATGAAATTTAATTATCTTTCACTACATCAATTAATTTTTTGATGTAAATAAAAAATGTTTGAAAAATAAAAGGCTTGAGAACTTTTTTATTTCTGTAAAATAATCAACAACAATTTCAAGTTTGGATACACAAAAAAAGAGCAAGAAAGAAAAAAAACACCAATAAATATCAACAAAGGGCAAAGTGTGTCTACGCTTGGCAAAAAAACAAGGCCTGGGAACTGATATTTATGATATCGCAATTTTCTCTTTTACTACAAACCCTAAAATAATTTAAATAGTTCAAAAGAATGCGAAAAGCTCAAAAAACAAAAATCTAAAATGACTGCTTGGCTTCCTGCTATTGTTTTTAATCTGCTTTTACTTTTAGTAAAAATCTCTTGCAAAAAAATTTTTGTTTTTCAAAAATCAAAGGTATTTTGATGCAAAACATCAGAAAATTTCAAAAGAGTGCTCAAGCTTTAAAAAAATCAAAAGATATTAAAAAATACTCAGGCTTTGATATTTTCAATTTATTTAAAACTTTTACTAAGCGTTTTCGGTTCATAAAATACCTAAAAAAATAGTAATATTACCCGTCAATGACGCCCTAAGAGCAATGTTATTGTCGTAGTTGCCTACATCTAAATTTATTAGCCTACATACACTATACCTACGCGCATGCAATTGCTAATATAGGTAAACATAGACAGCTAAAAATAATAACTCAGCTTAAAAACACATTTTTATCTGTGACACACAGTTAAATTTAAAACTGCAATGGCGGGCTTTAACAAAAAATTTGTATATTAAATCTACAACAGAATCCGCCTGTTAGGCAAATTCATATATGAATTGATGACAAAAACTTGATTGTGCAAAACAAGTTTTCCTGAGGGAAAAGTTCTTAATTACAAAACCAAAATAAATTGAAACTAAGAAGAAGTTTTTGAAAATTTCCTTTTTCCACTGTTAGTAGGCGAGTTTGGGAAAGAATAATATTTTTTGAATTATCCCTAACAGCCTTGGTTTCTTCCTTGAAAGCTACTATATAAGTGAATTTTATCAAAATATTAGAAAAAGTTGAAAATTTCCATGCATCACTTAATTTGTTAGAACAATTTTTTAGGGTGAAATATGCTAAAATTTGAGGTTTTGATATTTTTATGAAAAGGAAAACTTTGAAAGTTCTTTTAAAACAATAAAAAATTAACAAATTTTTTCAAGCGAAAATCTTGATATTTTCGAAGGCAAAAGAACTTCCGTAAAACGTTGCAAAAAGCTACAAAAATGACAAAAAGTGAAAGTTCTTTTGCCTTGATATTTTCAAACTATAATAACTTTATTGTTTAGCATTTTTGGTTCAAAAAATTTCAAAAATTAACAAAATTTTTCCATTTTGTGCTTTTACCAAACTAAGACGGAAAAATTTGATAATAATTTGCACATTGTGGTAAAAATATACCAGCTGTTTGCTCAAATGAATAATTCTAAAAAAAGATGTAAAATTTTCATTCAAAAAAAAATTCATTTGAATTCTATTTTTATTGATTTTATGTAGGATTTAAAAACAGTGAGATATTTTAAAAATCAATAATCCACGCATATTGATTTTAAATTATCTTGATCAATTATTTTGAAAAGATTTTTCAACCTACAAATTGTAGCAATAAGTAACTAAGCTCATTTTTCTTTTTATTTACTAAACGAGATTTTCTCCAATAAAGTCAATTGAATTTTGAGATAAAATGTTTCTATGTAAAATAATCTTTCTAAAAATAATAATAGACCATGATCTCTACCTTCATCTTTATTGAATAAGAATTTTTTTCTTTTTCCAACCGAGCAAACGTCACATAATTATGAATATCATTTGCAATCCATAAGACGTTTCGCATCTAAAAGTCAACCGATGTCAATCATCATAATATGAAAGAAAAATGTCTTCTTTAAGCTTTTCAGCCTCTGCAAAATTAATTTCTTCCGCCAGACCTTTCTCAATTTTTTCACTCCTTTTTCTCTCATTTTAGATCTCAATAATCTTCAAGGTGATGTGGAGCCTGAATTTGAAGGCACAATACAGAATGTCACATTTCCAGCAGGGCGTGAAGCCGTTCTCACCTGTTCGGTAAGAAATCTTGGTCGATATAAGGTGAGTACAATTGTCGTCCCTCGTCATTGCAGAAAATTTTCAATTTATTTCTCCTTCTATAACTCGCAGGTTGGTTGGTTACGTGCAAGCGATCAAACAGTTCTCGCGCTTGAAGAACGTGTCGTTACACATAATGTCAGAATTAGTGTCGTTCATGAAGATATGCGAACGTGGCGACTGCGAATAAAACAGCTACGTGAATCTGATCGTGGTAGGTTTAAGTTGTATTTGCTCATCAATCTTTTATGCTTATCTTCTATCACACATTCATATACAGGATGCTACATGTGTCAAATCAATGCCAGTCCAATGAGAAAGCAAATTGGATGCATCGATGTGCAAGGTAAGAGACTAAGTAAATTTTATAAAAATCTCTCATTTCCTGCTTGCTGTACATTCTATCAGCGAGAAAAATTTACTCCCTTGAGGGCAAAAAATGAAAGCATAAAAGCAAAAACCATTGACATCATTCTCCCTGTCTATCTCTTAACTAATGTTTTTGCATCTCTTCATTGAAATGCCTCCGGAATTGTATTCATGCTTGTCATTCTTGTTGCTCTGTGTGCATCTGTCATGTTTGATATTAGAATCCGAGAGAATTTTTTTTATATCCATTTCAAAAGATTTCGCTTTTGATAGTTTTATTTTTCTCTCTTTACGCTTTTTTTCTCGCGCTTTGTTAAATGAAGATAACAAGAGAAGGAAAGAGAAAAAAATGTCACTGGAATTGATTTGACTGCGTGTGTTATGGCTTTTAAAATATAAAGCTTTGAAATGCATTAAATAAAAAAACATAAAAAAAACGAGCCATGGATATAAATTAGCTGTTATTAGAGTTCTGCACTTGCATGAATACTTGACTGGTATGCGAAAATTTTTGTCCAAGTTCTATGCAAGTTGACTAATAATTTAATAATTTTATTAACATAATTTAACAATTTGGTTAAAATTTGACAAATGTATATAAAATTCTTAAATTTACTAAGTTTTGATTGAATTAAATGAAACCTGAATGAATTAGAGTCATTTTTTTGTAAGTAAACTGGTATGTAAGTTGCACAAATATATGTGCATACAAGTCAAATGTCTAATGCAAGTGTCTAACTTTAGCTTTTATATTTGTTTCTAAAAAATTCATAAATCTCATTCAAACCTTTAAAATTGACCAATAAATTTTTTACCTTAAATTTCCATGTAAATAAATATTTTTGGCAACACAAAAACTTTAGCAATTTTGAATCAATATTCGCATAAAATAAATATTTTGAGCATAAATAATGGCTGATTAATCGACCATAAAAGAGAAAGCGAATACCGTAAAAATAAGCTTAATAAAGGTTGATTTACTGCCAGCTTTATGCAAATATTTATTCACAAATAGTCATGTATTTAAATAAACTCACATAAGAGAGAGAGAGAGTCAGAAGCAAAAGAAGTGTAAAGATGAAAGGAAAAAAATTGAATTTGATATTTGAAATATTAAAAGGAAAAATATAGACATATTTGAGATTTAGGTCATGCAGTCTTGTAGAAAATTTCAATTCAAAATTTTATTTTCAATTCAAAATTGAAGGAAAAGAACTTTTGTAAAATGTTGCAAAAAGCTGCAAAACGTTGTACAAAGTCACAAAAAATTGCAAAACGTCCCGTAAAGTTGAAATTCTTTTCCCTAGTGTAAATAATCTACAATAGTATGAAAAAAATTGAAGAAACTTCAAACAAGGAAGGGAAAATTTCTCCAAAATCGGGCACTTCAAAAAATAATCACGAACCTTTTTCAACAGTGATTTTCAAGCACTTTTACAAGTTTAATAATTACAAACTCTGTTTCGAAATCTTTTGTTGAGCTCTAGCTATAATTTAAAAGAAGTTTCAGTTGAAAAACTTTTGTTTTGACCAAGTTAGAGCATGTTATTTTGATGAACAAAAATTTTTGAAAAATCACGATATTGAATTTCACACGCAGAAAAAACTTTTTAACTCGCATAAAGTTGGATCTTATAAAGTGACTTTATGCTTAAAAAAATTAAAACTTTATTAGAACTAAAAATTTTTATAAGTTATAAAAAGTTTGTATGGAAAAAATTTATGAGTGTCTTAAAGTGTACTTTTTATGCTTCATATATAGCTTTATTAGATCCAACTTTATGCCACTTAAAAAGTTTTTTTCGTCTGTGCAGTTTTTCGGTCATAACTCGTGAACCAAATGGTTTAGATTTCTAATTCTTGTATCATTTTGCTCATATTTCAATTCTTTATCACAAACAATCATAAAATAGACATCAAATTTCCCAAAAATTTCCAAAGTTACAGGAAAATCATCCCAAATTATCATATATAATAACAAAAAATCATACAAAATTATGAAGTGTCCACTCCTGGAAATTTATTTGAAAGTTATTAAAACTAAAAAATTTTGAATAAAGTCAAACAAAATATTTAAAATTTTTCAAAGTCTTCTTTAGTAATTTTTAGCTAAAACCAAAAATTTAACCTTTTCCTTCTATTTTCATAATACAACTTTTTTGTTTTTCATTCAGTAAGAATCATATACTTAGAAAAAGCAAGAAGAAAATTTTTATACAACGAGTAAGTGAGAAAAATATTAAAATAAAAAGCCTCTTAGCAATGAATATGTAGAAGTAGAAAAAAGTATAGGTAGAAGAAAGGAAAAAGCCATTGAGTTATTGTAAAATAAAAATATTTTTTTTTCCATTGAACATGCTTCAATATTCATTCACTAGAATAGAGCGTTGTGTTACAAGAGTGAGTGTATAAAAAATGGCTATATGGATAATAAAAAAATGTGAAATTCAGTTATTTACATCCGTGCAATAGCAAGAGCAACAGAGAAAAAAATCGTGAATAATGCAGCGGAAGCTTAGCAGCATATCTGATTATAGAAATTCATAACACGTCCGCTTACATGATAGAATGCCAATGAACATGCATACATTCTATAGACAAATCTCTCCCTCGCTATAGTGTAATGTGTATATGAACTTTTCGATCGATTGGGATTTGTGAGTGACACATTTTTTGGTGCTTTCCGATTAATCCATTTTATTACAATATATTGAATGAAAAATAAGCATTTCAGTTCATTATCAGACACTAAATAATCTTTTTTATCCACTCCATTCAATCATTCAAATGAATATTTATCTTTCCATCTCGAACTCAAGCACAACGCTGCATAACATATAATAAAAAAAAATTAAATATTTAAATATTGATTGATTAATTTTCATTTCCTTTTTTTTATTATTCGGGTCTCATCTGAGCCACCCACTTTTTATCGTCTCATCGAATTCCTCCCGATTAATGCCCAATGATGATGATGATGAATTTACGTTGATTTCATTTTCATAATTATAATCAATCAATAACAGTTAGGCACTAAATGACTTGAATCAAATTGGTGTAATTATACAAAATTGATTGGGAAACTTTATTATAAATGGAAATGAAAAATATTTATTAAATAAATTCTTTCAAATTAAGTTAATTTGATCTAGAATAAAGATGGGAAAAGGATAATTTTTAAGAATGTTTTTCTTATCAAAGTTTAATATTTACTTCTATGAAATAAGCTCTTGGTAAATTTAAATAAAATTGTAATCAGCAAAAGTTGCATATATAAATTTGCTTATATAGTCAAATATGCGGGCAGTTTAACATACAAATTTTTTGCCAAAATCCACTGTTACGAATTTAAACTGGACGGTGATAATCTCATCCTGTCCTAATACTGTGCATAGTTCTTGAAAATAATTTGCAGATTTCTATTTCTCGCTTATTTAAATTACAATAAAATTTGATGTAATGCGTTTAATAATTTTATTTAGTGGATAATATGTAAATCAATGAGTTTAAATTAATAATCATTTATTATATTAGCATAAATAGTCCTGCACTATAACATGTCAAAAGAGATATTCTTTAAATCTTTTTATTGAAAACTGCGAACGAGCTAAAATTTTCTAATAGCTGCAGATGATTTTAAAATTCTCTTAAAATGTTAGTTGGATGTCCGTTAAATTCAAAAAAAGAATTCTAGAAGTAAGTCAAAAATTGTATGAGTCAGAGTCCGTTTGTTTTTTTAGTTGCGACTAACTGAAATTCAACTAATTAGGTCGATAAAAAAGAAAAACACTAATCGACTAAATTTTAAATGTTTTTTAGTTGAAAATTTTAATCGAAATTTAGTTAGTCGAAAAACGGTTTCGGACTCTGGTATGAGTTTTTAAGATAATATAAAATTTCTACAATAACTTTAAAAATCTCCAAAATTCACAAAACTAACACAATTTCCTTAATTTTCTCAATTAATCTTTTCCACTCAAAAATTATTTTTTCTCTAAAAATTAAATTTCCTTTTCCTCATTCTATTTCCAATTATAAAAAAAATTTCAGCTTTTGCCAGATTTTTCCAATATAGCGCAATGTGTGTGAGTGTAAAGAGTTGAAACGCTTTCACAAGATTAATGTTTTCCTATTGATTTTTAATTAATTTTCATTTTTTGAAAATAGAATGGAAGGCAATGATGTAGGAAGAGGTTGAAATCGCTTGAACTCTCGGTGTTTGCACGAGCTGACAACGGATGAGAATGAAAATAATTTTCATATATCGATGAATAAAAAAAAAGAAACTTTTAAAGCAAATATTTGTGGCTGATGATGATAATGTGAAAGTTTTACATGTGTAAAGTTCTTCTTTTACTACCTCGTTTCTCTCTTTTTCTCTCGACTAATGAACATTGATTCGATAATTTTCAAATAAATATTTATCTACACGTTGTGGCTTGCTTAAACTTGTGTCTATGTGTGACATAAAAATTTTCATTATTAAAGATAGGAAAATTTTAGTGTCTGCGTGTGGTTTGGTATGAAAAATTTATCGTTAATGGATTTTTGGGTTGAAAATGAATTATGCAAAAGTTTTAAATGAAACAAATTTTGCTTTTATCTTGTCAAACTTTATTTTTTGTTTCTCATTTTGGGACTAATGCAAACTTATCATTAACCTCTCTCATGGTTGTTTGTCATTTGAGTCTCAAACATGTAATATTTCTTTCAAGAACTCACTTGACTTTTTAAATTTCCCAATTGTACTGTTAACTATCTTAAATTGAGTTCAAAAGAGACGACTTGAAATGCATCTTAAAAATGCTGCTGGGAATTCTCAACTCGAATAAAGTTGCAGTTTAATGTTTGCTAATAAGTTTTCTGCACACAACTTTTAGATTAAAAATTCATCACACAGTACTGCGCTATGTTTTAGAGACATGAGAGAAGATAAAAGTTGATTGAGTTCAAAATGTATTACTCAAGAATTTATTTTAATTTGTTTTTGTTGTTAAATTTTAAACTTGAGTAAGAAATATTACATTTAAAAAAAGAATCTGAAATTAACTTCGAATATTAAAGAATTTTTGCATATTAAAAGTGATTGTTGTGATATAGTGCATGCAGTTCAGGCATTAGAGCATAAATTTTAAAATTTGTCTTAATTCTGTTTATTTCTTTTATGTTTCTTGTGATAATTTATGACTTTGACATTTATTTGGTTCAATATATTTTAGCGGCTTTTCGCTGATTTTCAAAACATAAAATTTCCGCTGATTTTTTAAAACTTTATTTTTCGCTGATTTTTTAAAACTAAAATTTTTTTGCTGATTTTTTAAAATTTTAATTTTTCGCTGATTTTTAGAATAAAATATTTTACAGATTTAACTTCTTTTATTTTTCACTGATTTCAAAATCACAATAAGTTTTATAAACAATAAATTTACAAGAATCAGTTAATTCAACCTTTGTATTCATATTGACATAAGAAGCTTTTCCAACGAGGAATTACAGGTGAGAAACGTGGGGAATTCAAAGTAATCGAATGTTTTTCAACAAACATTTCTTCAGTAAGTTCATCATATGCATCAGGATTGTTTTCAATATGACAAAGTTCGGCAGCTTCAGCAAGTTCAGCAGATTGAGCAAGTTCAACAGATTCAGCAAGTTCAGCAGATTCAGCACGTTTTTCTTCAGATTCAGCAGTTTTAGGACAAATTTCTTCTGGATCTTTGTTGTCATTAAAATTATGACCTGTAATGATAAAAAAGTTATATTTCACTTAAAAAATCATATTTATACATCATACCGCAATTACAATAGCTTTCTTGCTTGCAATATATAAATATGTCTGCACTTTTTCCTGCTTTTAACAACTTAGCATCCCCTTTCAATTTGTACTCTCGTCTACAGTTAACACAATACAATATGAAGCTTATCCATATTTTACCAACTTGCGTTGATAAAATGTACCAGTTTTAATGCCATTATTCTCAGCAAACCATTTGGTTACGATATTTGTAAAGGTTTTATGTCTGATGTCTGAGAAAAGTATTTTTGAAGTTTCGGAATCCATTTTCACAATATCTAAAATGTGGATATTTATTATTCATAGTTATTAAAACCACTTTAAAGCTATAGCACTCACCTATTTTATTCTTAAAAAGAACCATTGTGAATCAAAATTAAATTTTGCTTGGCTTTCAAATTCAACAACAAAGAGGGCCTTTCACTTTCTTGCTAGTACAACTCCCCTCTATGTAATCAATTTTTTTTTTCAAAAAGACGAATGGTCATTTAAAGGTTACTTTATAAACATCGATTTCTGTTTTTAATTTAAAACATGGCTTTTACTTGCGCAAAAGATGATTTTATTCTCGAAGGAGAAAGTGTTAATAAATTGTTCATATTCAGTGATAAATTAAAGCTAAATGAGAAAGAATACTGTGATGTGTTGTGCCAAAAGTTCGGAGAAAAATTAAAGTGCCCTGTGAAAATGAACTTCAAGAAAATAAATGCTAATTCAATGTATTTTAACGTTTCTTGCTTGATAAACGCGTACTTTAAGTATTCTTTAAAGTGTTATAAAGACATTATATTTGGAAAAGATTTAAAGTTTGAGGTTTTGTGTAATACAGAAAAACAATGTGCTCATGATTCAGTTGTTGAGGGACGTCCATTAAAAGGAAATGCAAGAGAAGTCGTCAAAGTTAAGTCATTAAACAAGACACCCAAGCAAGTAAGTCTTGTATATCATATAAAAATCATTAATAATGACGTTTTCGCCAATTTTAAAACACACGTCTCGTTGTTTTCAAATAAATCTGTAACTGAATTTAGAAATAAATTTTATACTGATTTTTTAAATTTAAAATTTCGCTGATTTTTGATTTTTAAAAATTTTGCTGATTTTTGATTTTTAAAATTTCGTAGATTTTTAAAATTTAAAATTTCGTTGATATTTGATTTTTAAAATTTCGCTGATTTTTTAAAATCTGAAATTTCGCTGATTTTTCAAACTTAAAATAATGTTCATAAACAATCTTAAATATCATTTTTAATTATGTTTACAGCTACGTAACGAGGCAATTGCTAACTTGGATGAAACTCAAGTTGAAGCAGGAAATATGACATCATGTCATCCTTTAAGTGTTTATCAGAAGGTAAGAAGCGAAACACTTGCACGTACTGATTAATCGAAGGATAGCATCAAAGATTTAGAACAAAGGGCTAAATTTGAGAGAGAAAATGGTGAAATATTTATTCAATTTATCGCAACCCTTCCATTTTCTGTGATCTTATTTAATGAAGATAGTTTAAAATTTTTACACCAAGCAAAAAAGTCAAATACACACATACAAGGATATTTAGATGCCACTGGTGGTGTAGTTAGACGAATTACTAAAAACAATTTGTTAATTCACTGTTTAGTCATTCCTCTCAAAAGTAATCCAATCAATTCAACAAATTGTGTTTTGGTTTTAGCAGAAATGATCACTGAAGATAATTGTTCTTACAATATTGAACAATTCTTACGATTGGTTAAAACAAAATATCAATTAATTTGCACTTATGCTAAACTCGATTATAACTGATAAATCCTTTGCAAATGAATTCTCAGAATGGAATAACATTGACAGAATACTTGGAGAAACTGTACGAGATACGTTTCAATCAGAATGATTTTATTGGCATTACATGCGTTTTTCTATGTTCATCTCATTTAGCAAAGATATGGAAAAATGATATTCTGAAGTTTTTTAAACATTTAGATAAAGAAGAAATTTATTTGATTTGTGGTTTGATCGGAAATGCACTTAATATTAGACGCTATGAAGTTCTTAATAATTATCTTAAACTGTTGATGAAGTTTACTTTGCTTAAGTTTGCTGGGTTAGAATTGGAGTATACGCTACAAAAATTAAGAAACATGATTATTGGAGATGAAACAAATGATCTGATTTTCAATGCAGATGCTGATAGCAGAAATAACATTGATGAAAAGGTACTTTTACAATTAACTCAGCAAAATCGTGAAGAATCAAAATCGATATATAAACAGAGTCGATTCTTTAAAGAATTTCAAGAACACTTTGAAAATTTATTGACAGCTGATTCAGAAGAAGATGCAGTAGATGAGTCAAACATTTTCCATTCTCCAGAATTTGTTAAGCATTTTCTCAAAAATTCCATCGCACTTCTTCCACTTTGGAGTGCAACATATTTTGCAAAGAATTTAAATGATGATAGCCAGATCATTCGTCCTAATAACGGTTTTGTTGAGGGACATTTTAGTGCTTTGAAAAATAATTTTCGCAACGATCTGTCCTATGGAAAGTTGGGAACAATAAAAATTGGACGATATGTTGAAGCAGTAAAAGAAAAAAATAAGATAACACTTAAAGAACTTAAAATGAAAATTCCAAATAAGCACATGTCTGGAAAGCAGAAAAATGATATAGCAATATCTGATTTACCTGCTGAACGCGAACAATGGAAAGGTAAAACAAAAAACTCGTCAACTGAATGTTTCACCGTGAAAATTTATTACGACAATTAGGTAACATAAAAAATTATAGACATTGATGAATTATAATAAACTGAAATTTTCTTTTTCATGATTTTTTAGATGCAACAAAGGATTTGTTGGAAAAGTGAAAATTAATAAAATTTTTATTTAAAATTAATTTTTTTTATAAATTAAAATGTATTCGAGTTTTAAAGCTTTAAAATCAATAAACGATAACTGAATTCATAAATTTAAAATTAAAAAACTTTATTTTTTTACTAAAAAATCAGCGAAAAATATCTTTTTAAAAAATCAGCGAAAA
>JACWBX010001187.1:0-11085 GCA_014622435.1 Polypedilum pembai
TTAGTCGATTAGTGTTTTATTTTTAATCGACTAATAATTAGTTGAATTTTAGTTAGTCGAAAAACGGTTTCGGACTCTGCGATAGATATTCTATAATTGGGATGGATAAATGATTTTAAATGATGATAAAGACTTAGATTGGCTCGAATCGTATTTACTTATACAGTTGGTTCTAAGAATTTTACACACAAGTCAAACCGATTTCTTAATTTTCACCTGTCTTAAATGGTGTCATTTTTATCATAAATAAAATAAAAAAAAATTTGTCTTATTAAATCGTCATAAAGCTGAATCTCTTTACTTCTCCTCTCATTCATTTTTAGGTCAACTTCTATTTTGCAAAGATAGAAAATTTCAATTCTACACTAATTATACTATAGAATCTATGGGTGTTATATTTATTTAACTATTGATGCCAAATACGGGACCAATGCGAACAAATAACCTTCTAAGTACACTTCTTAGCTCTGGCTTCATATCGTAACACATCATGTCACAGAATAATAAATAATAATTTGTAGAATGTGTTGCGAACTGTAAAATAAAAAATAACAATATATAGACATTAGAAAAAAATAAACATGTGTCAACTCACTCTCTGATCTGGCATTTTCAATAATCTTGTCATGATGAGAAGCAATAAAGACGTCCATGCCTCGCGATGTGGTTCACTTTGTAACACTAGAAAGTACTCAAGTGCTTCTTTGCAAACACTTATCAATCTCTGCTCGATCTCAATCCAATCATCTTGACGATTTTCATCACTATACATTTTGAATAGAATTCTCAATACACACGCAAGCGATTGTGTTTCTTGCTTTAAAAGATTAGGCTTGACTGAGCCTTTAAATCCAGCCTTCCAAAGCACCATTCGCTGATCATTGTTTTGATTAAAACTCTTTGCAAAACGATGACTCTCGACGAGACAGTCGACAAATTTTATCAGATGAACTGTGCTTAAGAAACTATACATTCCCTGATCTTCACGCTGACACTCACTATGTTCACCTGTTGACAGCAGCGAAATATTGCCGCTCTGATTTAAATCAGCAGTTGCTAGTGCAAGCGTTTCTGCATCTTCTTTCTTTGATGTAGCTGGGAAGAAAATGATATTGTCGATCGTTTGAATAAGCTCCAATTGGACGACACATTTGATTAATAAACTAGAAAAGAGTCCGCTTGTATGCATAATAAGCTCAGTTTTGCCATCTTCGGAATTAAGACTATAAACGGAATGTTGTGAATTACTACGCTTAAGAATGCCATGTCGAACTTCGCCATTTTCTATCGAATGTCGATGCTGTAAATTTGTCTGTCCAGTGGGTGATAATTGTGTTGTTGGTGATTGTGATTGATTTGGATCAGGTTTCCATGTTTGTAATTCATGCGGAAGAGTTTGTTTGAAGATATCTAATATGCAGCATGCTGTAGCTTCCCATGTATCCATATTGAACTTTGTTCCATTCGAAATCACTAAATTTTCTAAACAATTTGTGCCACTGCGTGCTAATTGTTCATTATTTTGTTGCACACACCACTGTAACTGGCTATATAAATCTTTTAGCAACAATGGTCCGAGAGTATCAAAATATTGCGTGAAAACGTCAATGATTGCATACAGAGCATGATTACAAGTTGTTGTCATCCATTCTGCCTTTTCTGTGTGATGCTCTGGAAGCTTCATATTGTCAAAGATTCTAAATAAAATATTGAATAAATCACGCCACCAATTTGGTTTATAATTTTCGCCATATGTCTTGACTATTTCAAACAGAACAGTAAGTGCTCTTGTTCTAACATCAAGTTTGCATCGATTGACGACACATGAAAGAGAGAAAAGCATAGGAAACCATCCACGCACCCAAACACGATCTTCTTCGAGCACATGAATATCATTTTCCATTCCTGTATGATCTGCAAATTGCTGTGGGGACTCATTGACTGAAACAGCACAAGTTCTTAGCAAACGAATTGATTCCATAGAAATATCAGGAAAGCGAGCATTTGATGCAAATTCAGAAAGACACTTGACAGCATCAGGAAATGAATCAATCATTATATGGAACTGCTTCTTATATAGCACCGTGATAATCTTGCCTGTCGTTTGAAATGCCAACTCTACAATAGACTCATCATTGTCTCCAGCAGCAAGATGAAAGACTGAAAAGATATTTTTCCACCCTGATTTTATGTTTTGTGACTGTGAATTTACCATTTGAGCGACGCACCGCACAACCATATCTCTTGTCGCTGGTGAATTATTTTTCTTCATTATATGCTCGAATGGACGCAAAAAATCTTTTTGAAAGCGAAAGTTTGAAAACTCGCCCTTTTCAATGAACTTCATCGATAGCTGTCGAAGAGAGTCGAGCGCAAAGAATGCAATCTCTTCATTTGCATACGAACCGACTGTGTTGAAATAATCACCAAGCACTTGCCAAATTCTTGACCATTGCAATCTTATTCTTCCCATATTATAATAAGAAATTTCAACAATTTTCTGAAGCGAAAACATCCTCGGCTGCACATTATTCAATTCATCAAGTGAAACGTGACAGAGTGCTTTAACAAAATCTACGATTGCATCTCCATCGAGTCGAATTGAGCCAGTGAAAATTCTATCAACTGCAACAACAACCGATTGCGAACTCGTCTCACCAATATGCTCTTTGACGCTCGGATCTAGAAGAGCATCACGATGAGTTGGTCCGGATAGATATTGTGGTCTCACGCCAGTACCAATCAATTGAGCAAGTTCCAATTGCGATATGCACTTAACAATATCTAACCAACTTGTGCCGAGATAATTTCCATCTGTATGAGCAACCATTATTAATGTCTTTATTGTATCAATATTTTTTGCTTTCATTTCAGTAATTGGAGAATTTGCCGTTAACAATGTAAATCGAGCAAGTGCTTGAACATAAGCATCCCGTTCAAGAGTCATATGAAAAATGCATGCAATTCTTATTGCACATCTAATTCCATCTAAACATAACATCGCAATTTCAGGATCATCACAATCCTGTAAACCGACTGAAAAAGCAGCCAAAAATGGAGTCCATGAAAGTTTAAACATTGGACGAACATGATCTAAATGTTTGGCTGAAGTAAATGCTTCACGAACATGCGAAACAGATTCCATCAGGTTTTTTGCTGTTGATGAAATTGCTTCCATTTCCATATTCCATAATAACTTACGCTTCTTCTCATTAATAAAAACTTGCTTATTACTTGGCTTATTGACGACAGTATTTTTCATTTTAATTTCTTGATCTGAAATCTCATCATAAATTTGTGAGAGATATTCTTCAGGAAGGTCTTTACTATCACTTATGCCCCGATTTAATTTGATATATTGTTCCTTGCTCATTTTATTTTTAACTTGTGGTGAGTGTAGGTCAGTTGTCAGCATGATGATTGAAAAGGCGAGAACATATACAGTATCTGCACTTGTAAAAAGTTGATTATTTGGATTACACTCACAATACCGACTCGCAAACTTTTCCATAAGTCGATCGATTTTCTGTGCTTCGCCGGGTAATCGAAAACCTTCAAGAAAGAATCTCAGCGCGGCTACAATTTCCATTCCACTAAAATCTTTTGCATCGATATAAGCACACATGACAGATTTACCAAGTTCATCATTATCACCAAGAAAGTCGCCAACTTGTGTTTTATCTAATCGATCATCTTCAATAAGGAACTTTGCAATATCTTCAATACGAAGTCCACAAAGACCTCTCTCTTGCAAAAACTGAATTCCTTTTTTCGGCTTTTTGTTGAACATTTCAATTCCAGTTTCCATCAATTCTTTTCTCTGCTTTCTTTCTTCTAGTTCTTCGGGAAAATCTAAGACTTCTTTGTTACCTGAATTATTATTGATACTGCTCGAAGAATTTAAGCTTAAGCTTGAACCACTATGTTTTATAGACTGCTGGTCACTTGTATCAGGCTCAGTAGTTATACTGGTGGTTTTGTGTGTAGTTTCGCCCAGAGATGTTTGAAGATTCGGATTCATATATAAATCTTTACTCCATTCAACTTTGCATTTTAGAATTGAAACGAGACATTCAAGTCCTTTTATACGCATTGATTTTTCTTGAAGTGTCGTCGCTCCTAATTCCAACGCCTGTCGTCCTTGAGCGATTTTTGATAAATCATTGACGAGTCTCTCGAATAAATTCGCTGCAGAGAAATCGCAATCGTAATTTATATAAATATCGACGACACTTTGAGCATCAGCGCAGATTCTCACTAAAGCTTGAATTACCATAAATTTGTGTTCAAATGTTGAACTTGCCGTCTCGAGAATGTTGAGGAAAATCTCTTTGAAAAATACTTCAATTTGCTTTTTCAAATGAACCTTAAAATTCGATAACAAGGCCACAAATATAGACAATGACAGCTCAAAAATTTCTGGGACGGAACTAACACCATTCTTTGATAATGCCACACACAAGTATTGCTTGATCGCCATGATAAACATTTCATTTGATCGAAAAACTGGACCAGCATTTTGAAGAATAGAAAGTAAAAGATGCAATGAAAGAATTTTTGATCGCAGCTCATGTGATTTTGGATCTGGTTGACCTTCTGGTAATGGTTTCATAGACAATTTGCAAAGTGCTCGAAACACTAAAAACGCATCTTTTTGCAGTACATGTGTAAATTTTGCAGCAGCAATATTCTCGTTCTCTGAACTAATCTCGGCACTTTCATGTGAAGGAGGATGGTCGGTTGAGCTATCATTTGAAATACTACTAACACTCGAAACTTTTTTTAATTCCTCTGTTTTATCTTCAGTGACAACTTTTTCATTATTTTCTTCACTATTATTACTATTTTTGTTTATTATATCATTATTGCTACTTCCACCATTTCCTAATTTAGTCTCTACAATTTCAACAGCATTATCCAATATATCATCAACAATTTTACGCACATATTCTTCTATATTTTCATTCTCGTTCACTTCCAATGTCTGCTGTTCATTAACTTTTGATGCAATATCATCATCATTCTTTTTTTCATATTCTTCACCTTTGACTTCAATATTAATTTCTGATGTTGATTTTAATTCACTTTCATGATTGTTTATCGACGTCGATTTTTCGTCATTTTGTGAAGTGTTGGATATAGTTGTTGGAAGAGAATTATTGATATTATTTTGATGTGGAATTGGTATGCATGTAGATTCAAATGCTTGATTTTCCATGCGAGTAAATATTACATTCAGCATTTGAGTCAGAGTAGCTCGTGCTGTCGTTTGGTTTATCAAATTTTTACTTGATAAATAAATGTCATAGCATGTTCGTACTGCCTAAAAGACAGAGACAGAAAGAGAGATAATAAGTAAATACAATACATTACTCATCATATCAATGTTAAATAAATATTATAAAAAGTATCAAGTGTTTTACTTGTAGAACCGTTCCTTCGTGTACTTCAACATTTTGTGATGTGACTACAGTAAGAAGCGCTTTGATAATTTGAAGTTGAACGCCTTCATCTGTTTGTGGGCCCATGAAACAGTTGCATATTGTCGTAACGATTCTATCGATAAGAAACTTTCCAGGATTTGCAGAATCGGCAATATTTCCAGTTAAATGACCATAAGCAATCAATTTTTGTAGACAATCGAGAGCTGTTACAACGATACGAGGTGTCTTACTCTGACATGCTAGTTCAAAAGGTAGAAAATATTTCTCTGCATTTATGCTGTTTGTAGAATCATTTTTGGGAAGAGGCAAAGCAGTTGAAGAATGGTGTGATAGATCATTATTTGTCGGAATTTGTCCATTGTCTTCTTTTAATTCTTCTAAAAAGTTATAAAATGTTTTATTAGACATTAATAGAATGAAAATTATATTCAATTAAAGATATACAGTAGAGACATATTGAACACCCGAGTGGAAAAAAAATCGATACGGTGAGAACCACTTTTACCTTTTAAAGTTGTTATTGCCGACTCGCATGCTTTTTTAAGCTGACCCTGTCGCTTTATATCCTTGTCTGCAAGTATTTTTTCCAAAGCTCGTACTATGAACATTTCTTTTGTTTTATTAGGGTAATTTTGCATTTTTTTCTCAAAAATTACGCTGAAAGTAGTAGGGAGAAGAGAAGAAAAAAAAATATAAAAGTGACAAATCATACAAAAAAATAAAATTTCTTATTTACTTGATTATCTGGCATTTCTGATGAAATTTTTTGCAAAACACTCAAACTACAAGTAATTAACAAAGTAATTAATCAAATAGATAACTGTTTAAGTCCTATTTAACTAATTTATTTTGCAATTTATTATTTTTTTCGTTCAAAGAAATAATATTATTGCCTAAACATTAACGCCTAAAAATAATGCCTAAAAAAGAATAAAAAAAATCAAAACAAAACCTCGTGTGTGAAATAAAAAAATAGAAATTTTTAAATATTCAAAAGAATTAAAATGTTAAGAAGACAAGCAAGATTAAGAATAGAATATCTTTATCGAAAGACAGTTATATCAAGCATTAAAGATTGCAAAATAAGAAGGAACGAATTAAAAAGAGTTAGAAGAGCACACAGCTAATCATGAAGATTTAAGGAAAGAGACGCTTGAATTTCAAAAGAAATAAAAAAATATACTGAAACTTCAGAGAAAGCAACGAAAAAAAGCTCACAAGATGATGAATATCGATTTGCAAGCTGCGAAGACACAAAAATTTCCATCACAACTTCGCATGATCCATCAACTACACTAAAACAATTTAGATTACTCATTCCTAATGCACAACGTATCAAAAGAGACAATTACGATAAGAAGCAATTAATTCATGCAAGTCGATCCAATCATGCAACTGATTTAATTATTATTCATGAAACAGATATAGAGATAAAATCAGCAAATAGCGACAAAAATACGATTCTTGTTTGACCAAGAAGGCTAGAAAAAAGATGATGTTGAAGCAGAGTATTTTAATTTAGAATAGAATAGAATAATTTTCATTTTCCAGTTACTGGCAATCAATTCATTGATTAAAACATGAGTTATTTTTGTAAAATTAAGTTTTATGAATATAATTTTTCTACAATAAATGTGGTATTTTATTTCCAATTTTCGCAGAGTTTTTTTTATCCAAATTTCATAATATTTTAATACAATTTATCGATAAGAAAATAAAAAAGAATAATAATTAAAGCACTCTTAACCACTAATGTATCAAACGTAAGTATTTATTTGTAGATTTTCTCACGATTCACTATGGATTAAGAAATGCTTAACTAAGTTTCTCGAATGAATTATAAAAAAAAACAAGAGTAAACGAAGAATGAAGAAAATGCAATATGAGAGCTTTTTTCTCACTTCTAGTCCCTATGAGTAAAGTTTTTCCATCGCAGCTCACAGACAACACAACTCAAATCAGTCAGTCTTCTTTCAACATTCATCGAAAACGGTCGCAAAAAGAAAATGCTTAGAGCAACAAGCGCAATTGAGTGAGTGAAAGAAAAAAAATACCAAAAGGTGGAAAAGAAAGAAAAGTCCAACTGCTGGTGCATGATATTGAACTGCGATTCGGGCTAAACACAAAAAAAATAGTCAAGAAGAAAAAACAAAAATAAATTTTCAATAGCCCGTTACAATTTTTATTTGATTTGATATTTCACGATCATATTTTAATAGTGAATGAAAAGTGAAAATTAATAAATTCCGTATTATTCAAAGCATAGAAGAGAAGGAGAAAGAGGAAAAAACAAAAGGTGAAAAAAATTAAGAAGTACAGAAATTCATGAGATTAAGATGATGGCCAATAAAAATTTGATATTGTTACTATTGTGCTCACTAAAAGTTTTAAAATCAATGTGAATGCATTAACAAGCCTTAAACTAAGCAATGTGACGTATTGGAAAGTGCTATATCGCAAGACACATAAAGAAGAAATTATCATGTATGTGCCTAACTCATAGATATAAAATGTGAAAATCACAAGAGATCAAATAATGACTTTTTAACGTGCAATAAATAAAAATTAAAATTTTTATTAAAGAGTTGAAAGTGCAATAAATTTATTTTAGTCAAATAAAAATTTTGTTCCATTATAACCAAATATTCTCAATTTTAAAATCACACACATAAAATAATTAAGAGAAGAAGCAATGATGATGATTATGAGGGAGAAAACATACAAAATTAGTAGAGCGATGAAATTCTATTGGATTTTATGGATTACCATTTTCATAACGCAACAGCATTTTTGCACAGGTAAGAACAAACATCCGCATATATGTCCAAGAATTATTTTTACTTTGCAAGTAGCAGCATCAGTACCGCATGACCCAATTACTTTCCGTTTAATGGCTGTTTGCATTTCGCGCTGCTGCTTACTTGTTGAGCAACTCGTGTCTGAAGCTGCATTTTTATCACTCACTACAACTTTCTTTGACTTTTTCTTTTGAATCAACAGAATAAGTAATAGAAAAAGTTGTTAGATTTGTTGCTTTTTGCATCCACACACAAGACAACTTATTTGTCTGCTTTTTATTTTTTCTACACTATTCGGAAACAACTATAATTATTCTAGCCTTGCTTAAGCATCAATTGAATGTGTTCCATATAACATTAATAAGAATTCAACAAATCATACACTTTTTTATCTAGCGTAAATTTTTCTCTCATTAAAAATTTCTTCTAAAGTGTATCCCAAAAAAAAAATATTTTCATTCATAATTTTCTCTATTGATTCACAACAACAGTAATAAAGAAAGAAAGAATGTAGAACAAGAATCGATACAGACTTACAGTTAAGTCGGTACTTTTTTAATAAAAATATTTTAACATACACACTCTGCAAAAGCAGCTGGTATTTGAAATTTTCAAAAAAAGAGCATAAAAAATTATGAAATGAAGTAATCATATGCATTTCACCTCTTCCTATCTCTAACTACCATTTATTCACTTGACCATATCACATCATTTGCTTGCTTTTTTCAAATGCACAAACATAACATAAAAATGAATTGCTTTAATAGCAACACCAAATAAAAGAGATGCTGTGGCTGAATAATTTTCGAGTACGAGTGATTTAGAGTGAACATCATTAGCATATTGAAAGAAGAGGAAAATTAAACTTCTTATGTTTAAAGACATTTATTGTTTGGCTGGTGAATGCGGTCATTAAATTAAATTAAGACTCTTTATTTCTCGCACTCATTCATTTGCTACATTAACAAGAGATGTGTCAACGATGACTTCAATACGAATGTGCAAGAGAGTGAGATGAGGAAAAGAAAGAGAAAAGCAAAATAGAGAAAATCACCTGCCTGCTTGTCATCAGTTATTCAATTGTATTCAGCAATTACTCTCGTTAATTATTTGATGATTATTCACTTTTGAGAAGAAATGTCAAGAGCGGTAAATTGTGGTAAACTTATGAAATCTCTTGCCTTTTTCTTTTACACTTTTGTCAATTGATAGCAGGATAGGCAGCCGCAAGAGCAAATTTATGAATTGTACTAAAGCAATTTTCACTTCTAATTACTTCATGTTATAAAATTTCAAGTTTTTCATAGCATCGCATGTCTAAAAACAGCCATAAAAGAGAGACTAAAGACATGCGAAAGTGATTTACATCTTTCTTTATTTAACTAACGAAAATTTATTTTCATCTTCACCTCTCGTACAGCTCGTTATCTCTTTGCTTGTTTATAAATTTATTAATGCAACATCGAAAGGCAGCTGCCTAACAATGATGGAAGAGAATGAACGAATTCTCAGACCTAGTAATCTAATATGCCACTTTACAATAGAAATTTCAATTTGCAGATCAACTACATTCATTGAAAACTCGCTTCTTTTCTCTTTCACTCTACTCGTGAATCTATTTTTGATGAATATGCATAACAAAAAAAACCTCTTTATAAGAAGGGTGAAATTAAAAGTTAAAAAAATAAAAATGTTTCTTATTATAAGCAATTCAATTCAATTAGAAGCATTAGGAGAAAAAGAAAAAGTAATTTATATATGAGAGAGTAAAAGAAATTAACTCTGTCACGTCACTAATAATTGTTATAATTTCTCATATGACGCAATCTTATTAATAGCTTCACTACAGGCAAAAAACTATAATAATTGTTTTTTCTTAAGTTTTCATAAATGAATAATATGTAAAACAGTTGATGCAAGTAAAAAATTTCATCTCTTCTAATAAATTTCTCATTAAATGCTTAATGCTAAGCCCTGTATAAGGAAAGCGAAACTCAAACAGAAGCACCGCACAAACGAAGAATTATTGTGATGCAAAAGAAATAAAGCATGTGAGAAAATTCCAATAGATTGCGTGGGAAATTGTCTCAGCAGTTTCACTTACATACATATCGAGAGAGAAATTTTTTTAAAGCACCCAGACTCTTCACGTGCTTGCAATGTTATTATTATTATTATTACTATTTTTTGCGGAAAAGAGGAAATGCATAATAAATTTTTTCTGCTAAAATATTTCACGATTTTTAATTTTTTTTAGAGTAATTCACAATATGAAAGTTCATCAGCATTGAAAAAGTAAACGATAGAGATTGAAAAAAAAAGAAAAGAAGGAATCGTATTAATTTATTTGCATTAGATTCGAATTTTTGCATCCATCTATGAAAATTAGCTTGAAGAAATTACATCATGACATAACAAAAAATGTTCCTTTTTTTTATTCTTCTTTTTCGGTCTTGGATGAAAATGAAAGCATTGAAATTGAAATTGAAACTGAAGTGTGTATTTCAAAATTCATGTTTTTCATCTAAAATGTACAATAATTAATAGTGGAGCACTTATGGTAACAATTCATACATGATTATGCTTTTTAAGTCCATAAATTCACTTATTAAATTGCCAAATCACTTCACTCGGCACTTGACGTCTTAAGTTTGGCACTGGCATGGCGTTGACGAGTGAGACAGAAAAACAAACACAATTGATATACATTCGTGACCGATGGGAAAAATGAGATCTTTATCTGCATCTCTTTTAACACTCTGGGTCACTTACTGTCTACTCTTTCTTGCCTCATCTGCATTAATTTTTCTATATCTGTCGCTTCTCTCTTTTCGTTCAACAAA
>JACWBX010001187.1:19022-36533 GCA_014622435.1 Polypedilum pembai
AGGGTTCGGAATTATGCAGATAAGAAGAAGAAGTATGCGCATAACTTTCTTCTTCTTATTGATTTTTCCATACAAAATCTGCATAATTCCGAACCCTATTACACACATATTTTGAGATTGAAATAAAATTTTGTTGAAATAAAAATTATTGCTCTTTTCACTTCCTCCTTACTTGTTTAATTATCTCGACATTCTCTCTTCCTTATGCATTGTGAATCTAATTCTGCTTCACACAAATAACATCAATTATCTATATAGCCACATTCTGCAGAACTCTAACAAATAACTGTAAAATTCTAACTCGATTAACTAGTCCATCAAATCCAACCAACACAATTATGAAAAAGTATAACCAAGATTCAAGAATATATCTGTGTGTATGATAACATGCAATAAAAAAATGTTGCATAACATATTTTAGAAGGTAATGGAATAACAAGAATATTAATATTGCAATCTAGACCTACATTTATAAACTCGTTTTTCATGTGATGATTCTAAACTTATTCTTCTTCTCCTTCATCTTACTATTTAGACGCATACAAAATGCAATTGCACCAGTACGAATAACTCCACGACCGCCAAGTCGAGCACCATCGCAAATAATCAGACAACATTTGTTCTTACCACAACCAGTTGCTGGTGAAAGTAGCACTGATCCAGCACTGAGCGATGACACATGCGTCACTGATTTATACCAGCCAGTTCTCAAGCAATTGATTCCAACTCGAAAAAATAATCACATTAATGGAACTCATAATCTCACACAACAAAGTCAAGATGATAATCTCTCTCGCAAATACATCGATTTGCCGCTACCAAAATCTATTCTTCAAGTAAATTTGCAGAATCATGAGGCGAAATGTACGCGATATAATGATTTTATATTGCCGACAAAGAACAACATAATAAAGCATTATAATAGCTGCTCGTGTAGTAGTAGCGAAGAAAATAAGCAGGATAATTCGAGTAACAATAGGTTTGAGTGTATATAAGAAAATTGAATTTTCAAATTAGATCTAAATTTACGATTATTATTATTTTTACGTCAGTTATGAAGATTCTTTAAAGGAATTTGAAACAACAGAAACCGAAACCACAATGACTTCAACCACAAGAATTCTCGCTCATCAACGTACGCGTGTCTATAATGAAAACAATTTCGATCGTCAATCAAACAGACATTCATTTTCAGGATTTAATCAAGATGTGCTTGTACGTGGAAGGAGTAACAAACGAAATAGATCTTTCATGTATCCTAATAATATTAGATAAAATATTACCATTATTTTTTTATTTTTTATTTTTCTTCTTTTTATCCAAATAAAATCAAGATTAGATTTCATCTGTATACCGAATTCTGTTTTTCCAACCCACAAATAAATTTCATTTATATTTTAAAATTTGTTATAATTGAATGATTGATTTTGAGGAGGATAATATTGAAGATGTGAATATCCATTTGCATTATGCCAACTGTAATTTTGATTATTTGGTGGCAATCTTCTTTTTGCACTGAGTTTGGCTCTAGAATTTTTTTTGATACCTCGCTCTTGTTCATCATCAGAATAATCGACTAAATTGTCAGGTACTTCAACATCATTTTTCCAACTTGCATCAGATCCCTTACCCATGATATTTTGTAAAATCACATAAGATGTATATTCGGTACGAGGTGCGCAAAATACTTTTTGTCCAACAGCAATATTTTTCTCAACAATATCGCTATGTGAGTTAAAACGAACGCAATAGATGGGTGATGACACTTGACCGATGACATCAAAAATTTTCCCTAATGCTTTTTTTCCCATGTCAAGAAAGAGAACAGAATCTATGTCAAGAGGAGCTGAATGAGAGTAAGCCTCAACAAGCACTAACTGGTCGACAATTGATGATATTGTACCTAATTCGAGACATTCTTTTTCATCTACTTGAATTTCCAGATTTTCAATGGGTGGCAAATCTTCCAATAATAATTCTCCTTTCACTTTTAGTGGTTCTTTCTTTTTCTTTATTTTTGAAGTTCCTCCTTCCTCATCTTCATCGTCTGTAGATGCGTCTAATTTTTTTCTTATTTGATCTAAATCTAATTCGTCATCACTTTCGCTTGAACAACTACTGCTTGATGAACTTGACGCAGCTGTTCTGTATTTTTGGTTCAATTTATTGTCACTTTCCTCATCTTCATTTTCACTCTCTGAACAATTGTACTGTTGTAATAAACTGAGAGCGGCAGATTTTTCAAAAATCAATGTTTGTTTTCTTTCCTAATAAAAACATAAATATTTATATTTTTTAATTACTTAATAACACTATAATACTTGCATCAGTAATTTCTTTTGATTGTTGTGTAGAATCCATTGTTCTAAGAAAAATTTTTGATTTTTTTCTCTCTTGAAATTATACTCGTGTTAAATGTTTTGTTTTTATTTGTCTTCGAAAATATTTTTTTTCAATATCGAAATATTTACGTAATTCAAAAACCAAGTTCGAAAGAAATTTTTTCTTCGCGATTTCGATTTTTCAATTTTATCCAATTAAATTATTGAAAAATGGCTTCACGTCGTATTGCAGCATCTTCAATTAACTGGGCAGCAATTGCCGAACGTGTACCAGCATCGCAGAGAACTAATTTCACTGCTTTCAAGTCGAAAAGCGACAAATATTTGAGAAGGTTGGTTGGTTAAATTTAATGATTAAGTAATAATTTTGATACAGCTTATATTCTAATGAAAATATATGTCTATTTCATATCCGACTCATTGTCACTTTTAGTGTGTTGGCTAATCCAGAGAATCCACCAAAAATTGACTGGGCTGCATATAAGAACTCTGTTCCAATTGCTGGAATGGTTGATAACTTCCAGAAACAATATGAAGCATTGAAAGTTCCTTATCCAGCAGATAACTATAGCTCACAAATTGACCAACAAAAGCAACAAGTTGCAAAGGAAATTGAAGAATTCAAAAAAGCATCATCAGCACGTATTGCTGAACATGAGAAGGCCGTTGCTCATTTGAACTCATTGCTGCCATACTCTGCTATGACTATGGAAGACTTTGCCGATGCCTTCCCACAACAGGCACTTGATCCAATTAACCGCCCAACATTCTGGCCTCATGATGCTGCCGAGCAAGAGCCAAGAAAAGAACCAGAAGAACATCATTAAACAAGCTTATTTGTGTCTGATAAATTCCAAAATAAAATGTTTTTTGGCATTCGGTAACATTAAAAGCATTCGATGCCGATTAAATTCTGTTTTAGATATCTAGAGCGAAAAATTTCGAGAATGAATAAATAATAATTAAAAACCAATTAATGAGGAAATTGATTGAAATAATCAACACTTGTTTGATTAAAATTAGTATTTATTTACAGGTGACTTAACAAGATTAAATTAGTTCAAAAAAATTTTTTTTAAAAAATAGTATCTAACTTGAGAGGGGCAAGCTATTGATGAATCCAACATCACACATTTCTCACTTTCATACAAATATTCACAGTATATTTGTACGGTCTACAATTCAATTCAGTATGTATTAAAATCGAGCTGATGAAAAAAGTTGTTTAAAATAATATTTGATCATTAAAGCAAATCAAAAGTAATTAAAATTTAAAATTTAATCATTGATGCACAATGTAAAGCAGAAAAAAGTGTGCAAAAAGTGTTAAATAAAAAAATTAAAAAAATAAGTCAATGAAACTCTATTAAAAAAGAGAAAAAGAGAGAAAAACACATTTAAACTGATAAGAATATAGTAAAACTTATCAACAAAATCATTATTGGTAAGTATTAGTCATAACAATGTGCATTTATGAATGAATAGAATTTGCTAAGTGTGATAAAGTAAAGAAAATTGTGAAATAAATGTGGTTGCTTGAGAGTGTTGCAAGTTAAAAATGGAGACTCACATTTCTTGGAATTGGAAAAATTCAATTCACTTGAAACTCAATATAAAAAGAGCTCTTACATTGGTGATTTAACTTTTTTCTCTCGTTTTATTCATCTTGACGTAAGGTGAAATTTTTATTAAATCAATTAATTGACCATTTATCTTCAATTCAACATTTTTCACAAGCTATAATGAGCGAAATAATTCACTTTCTTTTCTCTCCACCTTCTTTACGTCAAGATTTCATTTTACAATAAAATGAAATTAATTTTTTCCCTTAAAAAGATATTTTACATTCATTTCACCTCAATGAAAAAATTTTTGTTGCCTTGAGCGTATCAAGTGAATTTTTATTGCACTGCAGTGTAGGTTACAAGACGAGAAAAAAGGTAATTTAAATTTGAAAGAATAATTCTCTTACTTTCGAGACAAAAATTAATTGAATAAGTAAGCACTTGCATACATATTAAAAGATGCGAGAACTTAATTTTTATATTGCATCACCATCGCTGTGGAAGTTTCATTTGGGACACGAGTAAAAAATATATATAATTACTTCATTCAATCATCACAACAACAACAACAGCAGCAGACCGACGAAATTAACACACAAGCAAACAACGTAAGCTCAATTCATGGAATTATGAATGAACCTATTGCAGCAGTTTATATTATATGTGTATGCGAGAGTCAGTGACTGACTGTGCAAAGAAGAAAAACATAAAGAGAGAATTAAAGAAGTTCGTCGTAACTTTAACAACAACGTGAAGGCAAAAAAGAAGAAGAAAAAAGAGGAAGAAAAGAAGAAGCACCTTCGACCGATCGTTCTCCTTACTCACTTACTTTATTCATTATTCTTTCTTCTCTTGCCTTCATATAATATATTTAGGTATATATATATAAGATGACGATGGGAAGTTCATAAAGAATGAAGAACGAAACCTCTCGCTCTCTCTTCTCTACACATTCATTCCATACACAGTATTTACAATATAATAACATCTTTTCTGCGAAAAAGAAAAGTCATGAGAAGAAGTGTACGTAGTTTATTTCATTGGTTTCTCAGTAGATGTTCTGCTCTTGCTCTCTTTCGCATGAATTTCGTTCATATAATATTTGCCTCATGGCGATAATGATATTTCTCGCTTTCTTTTTCTCTCCCTCTCCCATTCTATTTTCTCGTAAATAAACTACATATAAATAATAAAAATACGATGAAGGAGTCAAAAGAATTTATTTTTCTCCCCCACTTACAATTCCATGAGAAATGGAATTGAGAACATCTTCCGAGAATAAATGATTATCGCTATTCAAGTGTTCAAAAATTTCCATCATCTCTCTACTTAAATTACCATAACGACCTTAAAATTGCTCGCATAAATGGTTCATACAATAAGGTTATCGTGAGCGGCAGACGTTTTTATTTGAATTCATAGAAAATATGAATAAAGAAAAAAGAAAGGAAAATTGAGTCGAAGGTTCCAGGTGTCGAAAAACACGAATCTCCTGCTGCATGTGTGTCTAAATCCCCTCATTCGCTTTATTTGTTTACTCAACACGCAATAATCATCGACATCTGAGAAAGCATATGGGAGCAATAAAATGCGATTGCTAATGGATCATGTCGAGACATGTTGCAACTAGATTTATTTTCACTCCATTCGAGGGATGAATGGTTTCGGGGTTTCATGCATACATATGTGTGTTTATGTTTAACGAATGATTAACATTCCACGGCTTGTTTATTTATAAATGAATGAATATATCTTTTTTTCAACTTAATTGAGTGTCTATTAATGTCTATGTATATGTGAGAGAATTTGTTTAAAAAAAACCGAAAACATTAATGAATGAAATTCAAGAGAAATAATGTCGATATTTTCTTATCGTACCAATAACGATTTCTCATGTAGACTAAAATTATCGCGAACTTGATTTATTAATTCTATGGAATAATAATTTCATCTCCAAGCTATCATATTTGTGTGCAAGCATGTCATTGCCTGTTCTGTTATCAATTTTTACGAAAAGATTTTTACTGTTGCGATGGTTATGTTCGTTTACTACAGTACGTATGCCCGAATCTTGAACGAATGAAATGAAATGAAAAAAAATATTGTATGAATGAACATGAGAAAACTAAATTCATTCTATAAAAGAAACTCCTCTAGTGAAGTCATATAAGTTAAAATTAACTGAAAATTTGATATTTTTAGTGTCATAAAAAAAGAAGAGCAAAAGAAGAACACGGACAAAGAAATACATAATTTTTATGGACACACCGATCAAGTGTTTAAAAAACAAAGAGGACATAAAAGGAAATTTCACAATAATTATTCACATGAAAAAGATGGAGAGTAATCATAATAATTCATCATCGGCATCTGCCTTTATGCATCATCAGCAGCAGCCGCCGCAACAAAAGCCAGTTTTAGCAAATAATAATCTTTTAAATGACACAAATAACAACAATTCAGCAGTTGATAACATTGGAAATGAAAAAAGCAATAACAGCAAGAATGAATCAACGATATCGTGTGGAAAGAAGCCTTTTTATAAATTAATATTTAATAAGTCATCGTCAGGATCAAATAATAATCACAATAACACTAGTAATAATAATGATAACAACAACAATAATAGTCATAATTCTATCACGGCGCCAACACCTCCATTAAATAATTCATATACAAAAGTATCAATGGAGCGAACAGGAAATGGCACTATCGAGAGCAAATTTTCACAAGTGAGCATCGATCAGAGTCATCCACATTCGCCCTCATCAAATCATGGAAATTCCCTCATTGTCACTCCACAGTCCAGCGATATAACTCGAAGGTGAGTAAATCACACCATTTTTAATTTTAATTTTTTTGCTTAGTGAATATTCCAAAAATGTTAAATATTTGTTGCTGTATTCTTTTTGATACGTCATGATAACAACGCGAGTTGTGTGTGCCAAGTGATAATTACAAGCGCAAATTCTCAGAATAGTATTAAAAAAGTCGCAACTGTGTGTTCATACGAAAAGTGTTTTTCTAGTGAAAACAAAATTTAATATAAAAAAGGTATTTCGAGTGGCGCTTGATTTCGGGGAAATACATATCGGTGCGACGATTTCTTGTACAGCTTCGCTTTTTGGTAAATAGAAAAACAAGTAGAAGAAATAAAAAATTAAAGAGTCAAGTGTATCAAATCAGTCAATTGACGTACACAAGATTAACAAGAAATGCCCGATAATCAGAAATGTGAATTCAATAAATATAATATTTATATCATTTCTAACAAATATACTTCGAGGGTTTACACAAACACATGTAAATAACTAAAATACTTGTAATAACTGAATACTATAAAATGAAATTTTCTCGGAATATAGGATTTACTAGGAATAAAATATAAAACAATCTTTTATTTATTGACCACATACGGAAGCTTATTTGGAATTTTTTGGCGTCTATATTTCACTTTTCAATTCTATGAAAATAATTATGACTGCGACACACCCATAAAATCATCCTTTACGTCATCATATGCATGCATGCTTGCTTATTTATCATTAAATTATTGAAGTTCTAAATATTTGATTAAAAATGAAAAGAGAGACAAATGAGATTAGAAAGAGAAATTGATTCACGAGAAATGATAATTGAAGGGAACTGGGAACAGTGGGAATTGTAATTGCTATCAAAAATGGAATGAGCAGTTTTCAGGAAAATATTAATTGACACATTTCCGTTCACATGTACTGGTGATTATTAACTCAATTTTTTTTGAAAATATACTGTATGTGCAGTTGTTTCTAGGCGAAGAGACTGTGATTGATTTGCAATTTAGCAAATTTCATAATTCATAAATAAATTACTAACGCAGACAAAACAAAAAATTTCAAAAGTTGAAGTTTCGAAAACAAGTTGATAATATAGCGAACTAAAAATTATTTCTTTTTCCAAAAAATTGTTTGATTTGGAGTGGTTTAAAAGTAATAAGATAAAATTATTTAATACAGTGTTTTTATCTTTGATTGTAATTTAATTAGAATGTAAAAACCATTCATGAAAATATTTCTTTAAAATTTTATTCAATTTCATTGGAAAATTTCTAAAAAAATTCCCACAATAATTCATTGAGGTCACATTAAAAAATTTTGCTCGAATTTCTTGGATGACTAATGTTATTCATTTAGTTGTGTCAAATTTTTATAATCACATTTCATAAGCGCTTCTCAAAAAGTCACTATCTCTTTGCACGCCTCTCATTTCAATAAGTATGCATTTCATGGGAAAAACTAATATTGCTAATTAAAGCGAAAAGAGTTTTTCGAATGTGTTCATAATTTATGACACCAACCTAATAGCTACCTAAAATTCTGGAGAAGTGAAATTTATATAAAGAAACAAACAGAGAGAAAAAAAATGAGAGAGCGTAAAATGTTGCCTCGCTTATAAATCAACGATGATCATACGATTTGATTTTTTTTTCTCTGACTCGCTCAATAGATTTGTTGCTATCGCGAAAAAAATTACTCACGATTAACAAACACAAATATGTATAATATTAATATTGTGTATGAACTCATCAACACAAGGAAATACAGGGAATTCTTTGTTGAAAATTTAAAATTTGCCAATATTGAAGAAATTTATTCTTTAAAAATAGAGACCCACCTGTACATACATACACTCGTATTCTCTTATTTCCATCGCCATATGATCACATTCCCAAAGAGGAAAAAACGGCCATACATACATACTAAAACACAAGTTAATATATAATATATTTAAAAGTGCATACATGCACACCCATGAGAGACTTGATGGCGTTTTATTTCAAGCGATAATTTTTTTTCATCTCTCATTGTATTTTTATATTTTGTCAGCAGAATATAGCAGCGATTCGCGTGTGGTAAAGGCTTTAGTTCAACTCAAAGAGAGACTTTTTATTACTATTCATTTTATTTTTAGTGCATTTATGGTGGAGCTTCTTTTTCGACTTGTTGAGTTTCTTGCGCTTAAACTGCGAAGAGGAGTTTTTAGTTGGGAATAAAAATATTTCAATTCTCTTTCTCACTCTTTCTCATTGATATAAAATTCAATATTAAGCGAGAATGAGTCTGGGAAGTTTATTTTTTAGGTTGTTTAAAGCTTTTTAAACAGAAAAAAATTTTAACTCAAATTAAACTTGTGTTTTTATTTCTTCTATTATTACCAGATACAATTCATCGCTCGATGAGTATCGTTTAGAGGATTCAGATGAACGTGCACGAATTAGACGCGCTATAGAAATTCAGGAAGGCATCGAAATTGATCAAGTAACATCGAGTGATCTCATTGAGAGTTTACAGCGCACACGTTTGAGTGATGACTCGCAGGAGCATTGCAAACGATGTCAACAAAATGAATTAATGCAATATCGTCAACTGCAACAAGCGCTGTTATCGACTGCTGACGATGAAAATAATCCAAAGTATCATTCACAGGTAAAAAGTTTTATTTTTCATGCAAATAGCACATTCGTGACTAAGTTTCTCTATTGCAGGTTACATATTGCCACTATCTAGTACCAGACCTTGAAAAAATCACGTCATGCTGCTATTACTGGGGTAAAATGGACCGATATGAAGCGGAAAAGCTGCTCGATGGCAAGCCTGAGGGAACTTTTTTGCTACGAGACTCAGCACAGGATGATTTTCTATTTAGTGTTTCATTCCGGAAATATGGTCGTTCACTGCATGCGCGTATAGAACAATTTAATCATAAATTTAGTTTTGATTCACATGATCCAAGTGTTTTTATGGCATCGACTGTAACCGGTCTAGTGGAGCACTATAAAGATCCAACTTCAGTGATGTTCTTTGAGCCAATGCTCACAACTCCTTTGCATCGGAATCATGTCTTCTCACTACAACAATTATGCAGAGCAAATATCGTCAGCAAAACCACATATGATGGTATCAATAAATTGTGCTTACCATTAGCAATGAAAAATTATCTAAAAGAGTACCATTATAAACTTCGCGTACGTGTCAAGCATTTTCCCGAGGGTGTGACTTATAGAAACTCTTAGTGCCAGGTAAATATTTCTTTTTCTTCTAATCGTTTGATTGCTGATTAATGAAATTTTCTTATTAGATGACAACTTGTACATTACCTTCATCATCGTCATCCTCAAGTAGTAATTCATCATCATCGAGTAATTTATTTTGGCATACAACAGCGACATCATCATCGCCATTTCGTTTAAATTTTCGTCAATTTTCCGAAATTGCTAGCACAACGTTAAACAATGAAATCGAGCAACCTTCAACATCTTTAACTACCGATCCGTTAAATGAAGATGAGATTGGTAAAAAGTGCAGTAATAAGAAGAAATTGATGAAAAGATTACAAAATTTCATTAGTAAATTTTGGTAAATACAGTGACAGATGTACTAAGCCAAGTAGTGATAATTACATGAGCTTTCTAAAATGCATTAATTTATTGAATAACTAGTGAAGAAATTGTGGTACTACAATTGAAGAAATTATTTAATCAAATCAAAAACATAATCAAGCAGAAAAATGAATCATGTGGTTTAGTTAGTTTTTAATGTTTATAAATAATAATGTTAAATGTTATTAAAATACTATATATATAAAGTGAGAAGAAGAAAGGATTTATGTGAATCTCATCGCACTGGCCAGAAAAAGAAAGAGAAAAAATTGCTTCGTGATTTATATTTTTTAACAAATTTATTTTTTCCTGTTAAGATGATGTTTGTGAGAACGTGAGATTTGTGAGAGCTGAAAATGCAAAAAAGTATTAAAATGAGTAGAAAAATTTTTTTCCAAAAAATATACATACACACGATTATTTTAGATGTTTTCATATTAGAATTAAAATGAACTTTAAATGCTGAAATGAATTAATTTATATTTAAAGAGTGAATGCTGAGTGATTTATAAACAGACATATTCGTCACCTTTCAATTTTATTTGGACAATAAATGTAATATCGTGTTATAAAAGCAAAAGAAGAAGAGGAAAATTTTTTCATGGAGAATTCCACTTAATCAAAATTCTGTATATAGCCGGTTGGCTAATTATCACACAGTTTCTAATGATTGCCATAGACTTTATACTCGAGTGGATATCTTCATGCGTTGTTAAATCTTATTTCGACCAAAATAATTTTTTCATAGAACCAAAATTGAAAAAGTAAAGAAAGAATGTGATGAAATTAAATTGATTCTGTTTTTGACTACAAATATAGAAGTATGATATACATAATATGATGTATAAATTAAAAACATAATTTGTAAATAATTATATTTAAATATAAAAAAAATAAAAAATCAAAATTTAATAGATTAAAAAAGAATTTACTTTTTTATTTTAACAAATATCTTGACGAATGATTTTTATTCCAGAAATGTCGACACCGTAATTCACTAATTGTTGTTTCAAATTGTTTATAATTTCATTACTCAATACACCTGAACGTGAAGATAGAGTAGCAGAAACAAAGAATAATCCATCAGCGTTTTTGCACTCAACTATTCCGGCATAGTTATCATAGTCTGTGACAAATACTTTTAAGTTCGCTTTGTTCATCAATTCAATAGGTGATTCTTCAGTGTATCCAAGGGAGAAATCATTTGGTTTATTCAGCCTCAATTTAAAATCAATTTTTACAGGAAGTAGACGTATTGTCGCTGTGCCATCTGGAGCTGGTTCAAATACTTCATATCCTCCACATGCCATATCTAATCCAGTAGTTTGAATTGCTCTCCATTTTCCCAAAAACTATTTAAAACTTTTTACTAAAGATATATTTTTGTAATTAAAAATCACTCACGCGTTTTGGTTGAAAATTTTTAACAAATGGAATGTCAGGACATTCAGCAGCGAAGCTCACAACAACATTCAACAGCAATACTGCCAACAAAATCAATTTCATGTTTGCTAAAGACAAGCACTTTACACTTCGACGGTGGATCAATAAATGTTAAGCTTTAACACTTTTATTCTTGCTTTTATATACATCATCGCATATGCAGAATGAGAGAGCTCTTTCTATTGAAGATTGTGTTCTTGAGCAAGGACGTTTGACGCAACCGTTAACACGTCAATAACAAAATTTTAATATCGTAATAAACACTCTTGATGAATGAGAACACTTGTTGTTGTTGAAAATTATAGCACACTTAGCGTTCTTGACATGAGTCTTTGGTACTTAGTTGTTTTCAAGAGATTTCAGAGTTTGGAAATACTTTTAACTTAATTATGAATCCAGACAAAAAAAATTTTCATTTGACTGGTCAACAGTAATTCATCCACATATTCTCTTTGAAATTAAGTTAATTATTTACAGTAGTTAATTTTCTAATTCACTGGCTTTTTCCTAAAATTTCCAATGTCCATAAATTGATGAGTAAAAAATCCACTCGAATGATAAATTACCATCTAAATATTTTTAATGAAATCATTCTCAGTTTAAATTCCACTTCTTGTTCATTTAATCTTTACACTTTGGCTAAAGTATCTTGTTTATTTTCCCATCTTTTCTTAGAATAGTCATGTTGATGCGAACGAAGTTGTGAGGAAAGAAACAAATAGAATATTGCATAATAAATATCGAATCAGTTAGCTGTGTAGTAAATAAGTGTTTTAAGATTTACGCTATCTTTTTGCTCCCATCACATTTTACATTTTCATGCTCTCTATATTCATTCATATATGCCCGAAAGAGAAGAGAAAAATTTACAAACATCGAAGTAAAAGTATGAAAAGAAAATTTCCTGATCGTTTACAATCATCAGGTAGAGTTGAATATGTGAATGATAACACAAACAACAACAAAGTAGGTTTATAGTCTGTACATAAATAAAATTGTATGAGTTGTCATCTGTTGCGCTACACGATGTGAGAAAAAAATCTTAGACTTCTAATTCTCAATAGGGGTAAAAAGAATGTAAGAAAGGAGAAGGGAAAACTGACCGAAATTTTCTTATTCTCGTTTTTTCGTGCACAAGCGCAGTTAAAACTTTCGAAGTAAAGCTTTTTGGACTATTTGATTCTATTAGAAAAAATCCTGTTCAGTAGTAACTGAAAAGTAGACTAAGATGCAACGCTTTGCTGCTTTTTTAAACACTTTTTATAGTCTTGATATGGTTCTCATAGAAACATAAAAAATTAAAAGCTCCACAAAACATTATCATAAAGGATTATTTTTCTCTCCTCGTCATTGTTGTATACTTTTGGCGTATACTGTAGAACAGCATCACAATAACATGTCCTTGGATTATCGATTTTCTTTAGCATTAATGCACTGTTATGTACTGTTTTAGTATGTTGACTGGCTTGCTTTGTCATAGATTCACTCAATATATTACAACGCAACCTAAATTCATGATTTTGCTTGCAGAATTATGAAAATAAATGTACAAGTTCTCTAAAATATACTTTTTTGTTCATAAATTTTTAAATATAACAAAGCGAATATGTAGTACATTCTGAATACACGCGGTTGAAGCGATGGTGTCCAATGTTTGTTATTTGAAAATATACACACGTACATTGCCACAAAAACATACACAATGATGATGAGAAAAAAGAGAAAAATAAGCAGAAAAAATCTTAATCATGAATGAGATGCTAAGGCTAAGCAAAAAAGGGAAAGTCAAGAGCGAAAGATATTTAAAAACTTCTCTTCTTCCATTTTTCTTTTTTTCCCAAAGCTTGTTCTTTTTCTGACAGCCTCAAGGAAAAATTGTGTTACGAGTGAACATTAAATGATAAAGTTAAAGTTGGTTAAGGAAAAAAAGGAGAAAAGAAGTTTATTAAATGATCGTAAGAAAATGTTAGAGAATCCATCAATTGATATCAGCTACTAAACGTTAAACGAAATAAAAAAAGTTTTTCTTAAGTTTTAAAGTTTCAATTGTATGAATAGAAAAGTTTGTATTATAAACTTATTTCATTTTTATTAAAGTTTGTTAAGTAGATCTATTGAAATTGGAGAATTGTTGTTATTTATTTACTATAAAAATTAAATTCTTTTCTGTGAATATATTCATCATGGTGCTAATGGAGCGAAAGTCAATGACAATTTAAAAAAGGTTTTTGATCCGACTGTTTGTTTTTCAAATTTAATTTATTAAAATTTTGTGTATAGATCAGAGAAATTATAGACTCAGCTGAAATAATAACTAAAAGAAAAAGCGATTCATTGCATATTGAATTAATTTATTTCAGAATAAAAAGAAAGGTATAAATTATCGGATAAGCTTTAAATTTATACAAATATTGATTATTACAACTGTTGAAGCTTTTCATATGACCATTTTCTTAAAATGTTAGCAAATCGATAAATCATTTAATCCTCAATACAATTTATTGTTCAAATATGACACAATTCGACAAAAAGCTTTTTCCATAACAAAGAGCTCTATAGGGAGTTGGTAATAAATGTCAATTATGAGTAATAATAATTATAGAAATTTATTGATTGATTCTGATGATAGATTATTTAATCACAAAGGAAACAATTATTAATAAATGTTTATGAACAATTATTGAAATAATTGGAAATTTTCAATATATTGACGTTAAATTTTAATTATCTGATATGTTCTATATTAATCCATCTTATTATAAACTAAATGAAATGACTTTAATTAAAGCAGAAAGCTCAAGTCATATGTTAACAAGGTCAAACAAATCAGGAATAATTAAAATAATTTTTAGCATCATAAAATCCATCTCATAAACGTCATTATTATTCAAATAACGTAAGCGTGTGTATACTGTTATTGCTCCATACATAAGCTTTACAAATTTATCCTGTTTTATTATTTATTCACTTTCACATGAAAGTCATCCCTATACCCCTCTTAATATGAACGAAGGAAAAATATATAAAAAAATTATTTTAAAAAAATTTACCTAGAATTCTTTTATTTTACTAACGCACTATGACCCTTTTTGTTAAAAAATATTTATAAAAATTGATGAAAATCACTATCACGGATCAGTTGACTTTAGCGCATTTTAGTCGCCTAGATCAGTGACATTTTCGATTACAATATAAAAGAATCTTTTATAATTTTAATTTGTTTTATTAGTTCACAGTGGCCTGAAAAATTGATGATTTTATATTTAAAGTTCATTAATTTTCTATTAACGGATACTCAAAGCTCAAGTAGCCAGATGGTCAGTTTTATTTATTTATTTATTCGTTCAAGAAAAGAAACAAGAACAGTTTTTTGGAAATGTGAATGATGGAAAGTTCAAGAACTTTGCAAAGATTCATTGAAGACCAAAGTGATAAATGGAAATCATTGAATTGTTAGTCAAACTGAACAGCTGAAGCATGACACAGACGTATAAATGAAAACATTTTTGTGCGTAATTGCAACCTAAATTATTTAATTACTTTTCTTAATAGGGGAGCAATAGTTGTGAAGTATGATTTTGCAAATGAAATTTCTTTTCGTATTGTAATTAGCGATCCTTGTCAAAAAATAAATGCCTAAAAACATCCTCGCACAACAACAGTTATTTGCAAGTTCATTTCAGTTCTTGAGGAACGTCGCTAAAAATTTATTATTGTAATCAGTATAATTTTGTAATAAACTGGAAATATTTCAAATGAGTACAATAATAATTTCTTCTTTTTATAAACTATTGTTTATTTTGAGTATCCGTTAGTGGAAAACTGATCGGGAGCAAGTTTCGCAGTGGGCAAACGTACTAGTGGGGATATCACTTTGTTTGGAATATTGTTAGAGAATTGATAAGTGGGCAAATAATAAGTAGGGAACTGTCTTACATTCTCAATTATATATATTGATCATAGGTCTATCGTGGTGATGAAGAGAAAAATATAAAAATTTACAACTATTTTTGTAGAAAAAGTTTGAGCTTGAAAAAACTTTTTTTTCTCAACATTTTTATTTTGTTTCACTTACTTGAGATTCCAAAACCCTTTTTCTATGCTGTTGCTGCTTTGCAAAAAAAAAAACTAAAATACACAATGGAAAGAAATAAAAACAAATTTCATAATGCCGATGTGGAAAAGTTTCTGCCAAGGTAAGCAACCATAAGAGAAAAAAAGGGATGAGAAAAAAGGTAAAAAATTGAATTGAATTTACCTCTACTGTAAAAGTTGCTCTCACTTGTCTCTCAAGGGTCTACCTTAACATATCATCAGCAAATGTGTGTACATATCTGAGTCTACCCAAATATATGTATGTAAAGAAACGATACGACATGAAAAAATGATGAATGGCTATGTCTTCAGGAACTTTGGCGCAAGTTTATTCATTAAAAAATAAGTGTACATGGCTGAGAATTATTGATTTATGAAAAAAATTAACAGAGCATTGAAATGAACTGATATTATGATGTAAAATAATAAAGTTTTATTTTTCAGAGTTGATGTTGATTGAGTGATTTTTATTAACGAAAAACTTCTACAAAGTGAATATTTCGACATGTTGCCCGTTTTTTTTTCAAAGAAATCATTAAGTTTACCTACCTCTAAAGAAATGGTTTGAAAGGAAAAATTCATCAAAAAAAGTTGACAGCAGCAAGAAAAACTTTCATTCCACATTTCAGCATCATTAACATAAAAAAAGTGTGATGAAAAACAAACAAAACAACTTTTGTGTGTGCACAACAGAGCAAAGAGGCAATGTAAGGGTATTTCAATTTTAGCAGCAACAGAGTATGGACAAGTCAGATTTAAATTGATGTGCGGAGACATTTTCGTGATAATACTTGAGCAAAATTTATTAATTATTCAAATCACTTCAATGTATATGGAAGAGAGAAGGTTAATGTAAATATAGTTAAGCTGCCATCGCCATACGCCAACACAAAATGCGAATGAAAGAGAGTGAGTAAATGAGCAAAGGGGGTTTATTGTATATAACAACATCAACGCAGTGAGTGAGAGAGAAAACATTTTCATTAATTATTTAAAAGTGTCGCCATAAACAAAAAGCAAATATGCTACTATGAAAATGATTGTTGTTTACTACAAATTTATGGCAATACCTATTGCTTGTGTATGGACAAAGTAGGAATTAGTGTTGATACCTTGTTAATTTATTCGGTTGTAAGTTTTTATGTATTCTATTGCGGTAATAATGAAAGAGATTTGATGGTCTTGTGTCAAGGGGAAAAAATTAAATTAAAAACATAAACAAAAATTTAAATAATCTTTTAAAATTCTAATTCATTTAAAATACAACTTATAAATCATAATTGAATAATAAAAAAAAACAATATTATAATGTTATGATATTCATTTTAAAAACTGATTTAAGCAATATTTTGTATAAAAATTGGTGAAAGTACTCAATTGCGGATTGGTGTACTTTAGCGCATTTTTGGCGCCCAGATCAGTGTTTGTTACGAATAACAAAGTTAGCTAATTCGTTTTTAGAAACAGAGGCTTAACCTTAAAAACAAATGATAAAACAAAGTTGAGTTGCAAAGCTACATATTTAGCTGTCAGCTTTTTAATTTGATTACAACAATCAGGATTTCTGTGAGTGTATCAAGTTGAAGTAGGTTTTCAGAAGCTGTAACTTTAATGGTTTAACTATATTCAATTTTATGAGAAAATTTCC
>JACWBX010001189.1:0-10490 GCA_014622435.1 Polypedilum pembai
TTTTAGTCGGTTAAAAATACCGACTAAAAATCAACTAAAATTTAACCGGTTAAAATCTTCGGTTAAATTTCAACTAAATTTTAGTCGATTAAAATTTTCAACTAAAAAACAACTAAAATTTAGTCGATTAGTGTTTTATTTTTAATCGACTAAAAATTAGTTGCATTTTAGTTAGTCGAAAAACGGTTTCGGACTCTGGCTCATAGTAATATGAAAGTATCATTTGAAAATTGTTAACAGATCCTAAAATAAAAAGAAAAATAAAATCTTGTAGGTGCGATAGAATATGTAATCGCTGTTTTTTAAATATTAGTTTTTAAAGCGCGCTGTAAAAAAAATTGGAATATATTTAAACATTCATCTTAATAACTTTTGATTGCTTCAAAAATGTGATTGGAAACTATAATCAATCAATAAAGTGGTTTGAAATATAAAAATAATATAACAAGAATTCAAATTAGTGTGATTAACAGTCTCTTGTACCTTCAAGGTTAAAATGTTTTATGTATTTACAAAACATATAGCTTAATTTTTTATGCAGTGGAAATCATTTATTCTTTTGTCTTACAGTAAAATTCATTTATTTATGGACGGAATTTGTTAAAAATTCTATTACAATGTTCAAAATTTAAATTTTACGCGCATTATTTGATATAATATTAATTTAAAGTTTACATAAAATTGCTATCAACCTTATTTTATGAATTAACATAAGTTTTAAAAAAAATTGTTTCAGATAAGTATTTAATAATTACTGATATTCAAAAGTCAGACCTAACTCTGTTTCACAATGATCTTTTTCCCTTTTTCATATTGTTGATTGATTGCTTTTAATATAAAGCTGCTGGAACTTTTATAAAATAAATTGTAATTAAAGAACTAAGTATTAATTTCATAGAAGTTTGAACATTAATTGAGTTGTTGCAAGAATCTTCAGCGCAATAGCACTCTTCCCAGTATACTCCATTTTCATATACACCCCAATTGCAGACTCCTGTAACTCCAGTATCAGCTACAGAAGCACATCTTCTAATTACTTGGCGCCATCGACCGTCCCCTTGAAATTTTTAAGAACTTTAAAAATCAAATATACATATACATTATGATTTTTTATTTACAAATAAATCCTCTCGGCCCTTGCTGTACGACTTTCATGCAAAATGATCCTGGCATATGTGACTCATCACTATTGCACTCTATTGGAATATTTTGGGTTTTGTTGAATTTAACATACGCTCCACAATTGTCAACACCTTTTGGATCAGTTTGTGAAGAACATTGATAACAACGAATTGCATTAACTAAAACAAAAACAAACAGTTATTGGGAGTGGCCAATTTAATAGAATAAAAAAATCAAAACATAGATTTTTACAAACCTGATAAAATAATGGTTGAAAATATTACAATTATTAAAAAACATTGCTTGTTCATTTTTTATATATTTAAATTTTTATTTTGTATTTAAAAAATTCTCTTGATTTATGTTTGTAAATATTTCGAAAAAAAGTTTATTTCGAATTTCGAAGAGTATTGGATACATTTAGTTTTTTACAATTTGAAGTGCAGGAAATAAGTAATATTTTGTTGGGTTTGAATTTTTTCAAGTACTTCGTAGTAAACAATCTAGAGCATGTAAGTTTTTCAATTAATATAAATAAGTAAAATTTAAAATAAAAGTTTCATTACATTTAAAACAAAAAATTTATTTTAAATTTGCAAGATTTTTATCATTTTCATATTGAAAGTACAAAAATTTTTTAAAAAAATAAATTTGGACGGAAAGTATGAGATTCACAATTATTTAAGTTGTACAAAAATAGTATGATTGATATTTTTACTCAGCAAAAAATTTTTTAGCTATGTTAATAAAAATTATCATTAAACCAATATGAATAACCCTAGGTTTAATATTTCCACCGCTGTTGCATCCATCTTTGCTATTACATGTGCAATATTCCATAAAAATATTATATGTACCGGTTCTCATTAAACAAAATCTCTCGTCTCCTTCTATACCCGGTTCGCCCATCCATGCACATGATCTAAAATATCTCCATTCTCCATGTACTTTTTGTCGAATTTTCCTACACATTGTTGCTTTAACACCAGGCAAATGTTCTTTTGGCTCTACCTGTCTACAATCTGTGATCGAAAGAGTACTGTTATCAAATGGATCTGCGCATTTTGGATCTGAGTCACTTCGACATTCCCAACATTTTATTGAAAAACCTAAAAGTTTATAAAAATTTATTTTAACTATCCATTAAATGCTTAAATTTTTTTTCTTGATCCTTTACCTTTTTCAACATAAAAAACAAGTAAAATCGCAAAAGCAATTAGAAAATGGTTTCTATTGATCATCATAAGGCACTTTTTAGTATTTTAGAAAGTTTATATTTAAAACTAATAATTTTAGTCACACCTATCGATTTTCGAATAATAAACAATACTAAACGATAAAAAATTTATTCTTCTCGGTAATTTCGAAAACTAACACAAATGTATTAAGTTCTTTACTAAAACTAAAGAAGTAGATATTTGATTAAAATTAATTGAGCATAAGATATTCTGAGTCATATAATAACAATGATGATTATTAACTTGATGCTACAACTTTTGACCTTTCGACTTTTATCTTTAAACTGTTTTCATTTAAATTTTAAAAAATATTTTATAAATAAAAAATTCAATTATAAATTTTTTTTTAAATTTGCTGAAAATCATTTAAAATAAATTATTCAACAAAAAGTATATTTTATTTAAAACATTTTTCTTGAATCTTCTTTTGTTGACTTTTATTATTTTTAGGTAATTTAATATAGAAAAGAATGAAAATTGCCTTAATTAACTATTTTTATTATTGACTTGAAAAATAAAACTATTTAAATATCCACAAATATAAATAAGTGCTTCTATATTAATAAGTTTCTTTAATATTTTAAAATTGTGAATTCAATTCTGTGAACTGTTTTCAATTATATAGGATAAGGACATATAATATGAGACTTGAATTTAATCATTACTAAATCAAAACATTCACAATTTTTAGCACATTTTTGGTAACAAAAAGGCTGCTTATACATTCACTTTGGCTGGCTGGCTGTATCCCGGCTGCTTCGAGATCTCGAAAACTACAATAGCTAGAGACTTGCGGTTTTTTGTGTTTGATTTGTGCTATCGAGTTATTGTGACGAAACATAGTTAGAAAGCTGTCACTGATTGCATTATTCGGGAAATTGCGAATTAAAATTTCCATATTGAAAATTGTAAACAAAATTTTTTTGCGACTACGTGATTTTTTTCGCGCCTTTTTTAAATTTCAAATTCCATTTAACCGTTATTTTAATGCAAATACATTCTACTTTTAAAGAATGAATTTGAAAATCTGAATCAATTCAAATCATTGGGAAACTTGAATAATGCGAGATTAACACCAATATTGTTACACAGGCGGCCTAGATTGCCTGTGATAATATTTACAAAAACTCCACTATGAAAATTGTAGATGGCGCTTCAAAACGATTTAGGCGACATCAATTTCTATAGCGGGTTTTTCTATAAATATTACCACAGGCCGCCTGTGTAACAACACTGATTAACACATTAAATTTTCATATTTACAATGTTGGTAAATGCAAAATTGATTTCGATGGAAATTTTCTTATAAACTTGAATATGGCTAAAGTATCAGAATTTCTATCCAAATAAGCTTCTGTAAATTTGCTTTAACTTGACACCCACAGAAATTCTGATTTTTGTAATCAAATTAAAAAGCTGTCAACTAAACATGTAGTTTTACAACTAAACTTTGTTGTATCATTTGTATTTAAGGTAAAGCCTCTGTTTCTAAAAACGAATTAATTAATTCTGCTATTTGTAAGAAACACTGATCTGGGCCAAAAATGCGCTAAAGTACACCAATTCGCACTAATTGATAGATAATTTATTTTAGTGAACCAATTAATTTCCTGATATTATTTGTCAATTTAAAGAAAATCTTTATTTTATTTAAAATAAATTTTGAGTTTGAAAATATATTTGAGAAAGTTTTTGAATCAAGGAATTAGAATCTTTGAAAAATTAAGAGTTTTGGCAAAAATTGCAAATATTTATGTGGAACAAACTTAATCCTTTTTTTAAATAGGGTTCGGCTTGATGCGCATCGAGATTTCCGAACCCTATTTTAAAATGTTTGTTTTTATCAACAATTATAAGAAAAAGAGCAATCTCAATTTATATGACTTTATAAAAAAACATTTTCAATTTTGATAGAAATTTTGAAGTTTGCATTCCAATAAAATCCAGGGGTGGATACTTTGAAAATAATGACGAAAAATTATTAAAAATTGATAAACACACCACGCAAACGTGAGTGGCGCATTTTTATCCAAAGGGTCAATTTATTTTTGAGAGTAATTTTTTCGGAAAAATATTTAGTTTATGATTACGATAATTTAAAAAAATTTCGGATTTTAAAAAAATTGATCAGTTTGGTTGAAATTGCGCCACTCTAATCCGTTTACGTTATTCATATTACAATTCTCTTTCAGAATTTATCATAAAGTAGACATTAATTTTTTCAAAAATTTCCAAATTTTCGGAAAAATCATCCTAAATAATCATCAAAATAATGAAGGGTCCACCCCTGGAATAAAATTAGAAAATTCAAAATATCTCAAATTATACTTTAGGCTAAATATATTATTATTTTTATTTTAATTTCTATTAAAAACCAATACTACGTATGTAAAATTTTATCAGATATTATAGTTTGGTATAGTAGCTAAATTATTTTAGTTATGAACTGTAAAAGTTGTTTCTTTTTATAGCAGCATATTAATTTTAAGATATAAATAAACATTGATCAGTTTGTAAGTAATAACAACGAAAAAATTTAAGACTTTTACCCAAATTTAAACGACAAAAGTTTTTGATATTCATGAATTCCTAATTCATGATCCGATCTTACACCGATTTATTTTAGATCGATCTGAAAATTGTTAAATTTTATTTTCAACATTTTAATCTTAAATTTATTTTATATGACAATCAATAAGGGCGATTCTCTGAATTAAATTTTCTACAAAAAATTTTTTCTGCAAAGAAATTTGAAAAATTTCTTTCGATCTTAATTCTACTTAATAGCATCGTTTAAAACCAATTTTTTATAATAACAAAAATATGCTATAAACTTACGATTAAAGTACATAAATTGATTTGGAACGAAGTCATTAAGTAGAAATGAGTAAAAGAAAATTGACAAGTTTCGTTTGTTAACATTTTCGCCATGATGTAAACAAAAGATTTTTAGAAAATGTCATTTGTTGTATGTTATTTTGTAATGCATTTTAAGACAAATCGAATGGTATATAAATCTTTTTGATTGGAATTATATTTTTCGAGAAATGATCATTTTAAAAAAAGTCACCATTTTTGAATTGACAATTTTGTTGATTCATAAATTTTTAATTACAAAAGATATTTCAATTCTGTTTATAATTTCTTAAAGTACTTGAATGGAACTTAATTTACAGTACATAAGAGAATTTTTATCGAATTTATTTCTTTGTAAAAATTGTCACTGAAATTTTCGACCCAAAAAAATTGAAACATAGTTATTTTAGTTGCTTGCAATTAACAATTTCGGACTGTGATAATAAATCTACCATTAATTCCATGTAAATTTTTGTTATCATATAGTAGAGTGTACTATTTTGAAAAATTTAATTAAATACATTCGAACAGATTTTAATAAATAAAAAATAATTAACAAACTATGATATGATCATTATTCTCAAATATAAGTGTTATTTTCATTAAATTTTTCTTTAAAATTCATCAATGGATCAAATTATCTTGTAACTAAAATTTTAAAAGATATAAGAAAGGATATGACAACATTTTTAGCTATGCATAGAAAATTTGTGCATTTGTATCGATATAGATATATTTATTTTAATACCAAAAGACCATTATGTTTAAAAAAGAAGAATTTTTAATGTAGTGTGATTTCGTCATAAAAAGGTATCTTTGTGAATTATGTTTTATTTTAGAAGAAAAACATGCTAAATATAAAGTAAATGCTTGTGACGTATTTCGAACGAAATTTTTTCTATTGTTGTCTTTTCCTCAAAAGAAATATTATATTTGCTTTTTCCAAAGGCAGACTGAAAAAGTATTTTAGTTTAACATGTTTGGAGAGTAATTTATAAAGTTATGATGAAAGCAAAAATGGTAGGCAAAAGCACAAGGAGCATAAATGTTTTGAATTTTGTTGCACTATTGCAACCATCATGACCACAAGTTTCACAAAATTCAGTTTTGATATAAGAAGGCGTTGTTGTTCTCATACAACTATCAGGTAGTGCATTGACATCTTCCCATGAGCATGATCTAGAAATTACGACTTTGTCATTAACTGTAAAATTCAGAAAAAAAATTAATTAGTTAATTAATTGAAAAATAAAATAATTTTACTTTAAAAATAAATTACGATGTAATTCTTAAATATTACTCGATATAAAATTCTCAAATCAATTAATATTTTCATGAGTCAATATAAAATCAAACCCTTTAAATTCATTGAAATATAATATTACTAATACAGTTTTATTCATAAATTGAAAAATTTTGTTATATTGAAAGAAAACATTTGTAGTGAGTTTTTATATCTTATAACACATGATCACAAAACAATCACAATGATGTGTGTGAAAATATATATATATATTTTCTCTTAGATTTCCATAACTTGAACAATGACTTGTGCTTAATGACTACTAATCTAATGAGAAACTAAAAATATGACGTAAATCTACAAAAATTTTTTATTTTATTAGAAATTCTTCTTCGTAAATGAGAAGGGTCAAATTTATGTGCGGTTAGAGGTCAATTTAATTTTCTCTTATTATAATATAATATAAAGCAAACAAGAATTACTAAAAAATTATCATTTTTAATATTAAAAAAAATTAGAATAAAAAATACTTACTCAATTGTTTCATTTTTTTACAAACTGGTCGAGATGTTTGCTGTCCATATTGACCAAATGGGACTTGTGAAGATGTTGGAAAATTACAATCCACATATGCCCATCGTCGTTGCTAAAGACATTTTTTTTAATCTTTCATTTCAAAAACAATTAAAATAGTTACCTGTTCATTAATAATTGATGGGTCAAATGGATCATCGCAAAACGCTGATGTTGATGCGTCTGATGAACATCGCCAACATTTTAAAGCATTAGCTGCAAATAAAATAAACCGAAAAATTTTACATATTACTCTTATTTATTGATTCTTACATTTGATTTAATAAAATGCCAGGGGTGGACACTTCGAAAAATGATCATTAATAATCACTAAATTAATCTGATACAAATAAAACACTAATCGATTAAATTTAAGTTGATTTTTAGTTGAAAAATTTAACCGATTAAAATTTAATTGAAGTTATTTGCGTTAGTTGAAAATTTCAAGTAAAAATCGATTACCGCAATTAATTTCACTAAAATTTAACGGGTTAAATTTTTCAACTAAAAATAAACTTAAATTGAATCTATTAGTGTTTTATCGACAGCTATGAAGATAAGGAAGAAAAAATCGAAAACGGAGAAAAAGTGTAGAAAGTGTAGAAAGATCAAAACAAAACAAAGTTCTGAAAAATTTCTTAAATTTTCTTGAATTAGGTTTCTTAGACTTATTTAGATTATTTCTGCCAATTTTTTACGTCTATACTGTAAGTTTGAGAGCTCAAAACTTTCTAAATCATGAAATATTCATAAAATAAACAAAAATAGAAAGTGTAGAAAAAATGAAGAAAAAGGGAGAAAAAAATTAAATTTTTCTTCGAAGCTGTCATCCCCTCGTGTTTTATTTTTTGATTCAGTTAGTTGCAACTAAATTTTCAAATAGTTTCGGACTCTGATATTTGCTTTTGAAAAATTTTAAGTGTGATGAATGGCAATTTAAATGGACAATTGACAACCATACATGGTTTGTCTCAACGAAGAATCTGATTTTTCTTTCTGAAATTATCGTTTTCAAAGATGAGTTAAAAGATTACTCATAAGCAATTCAAAACCTTTCGATGAAGTTAAAAATAAAGCTCAAGAATATTTGCAATGTCAAATTATCTACTTAAATATTTTTTTTTGCTCTTTTATAGGTTCTTACACATATATGTATGTGTATAAATCATTTGAGTAAGAAAATTTCATCAGTAACCACCGACTAGTTATACTTCTATTTATTTATTTAAACGATGAAATAAGTTACAAAATTTCAACAAATTTCCATTTCGCATTAGAAAAACATATGTTCGGCTTTATATTTTTATACATATGTAGGTGATATGCGTAAATAGTAACCCATTCATCTGTTTTTTACTGATGATACTTTATTTGACGGTCATAAAATATTTTAAACTTTTCTTTTTCAAATGATTTAATATGTTTTTTATATCAATATAAAACTGTATGATGGATTAATAATTACATTGATATCAGATAAGTTTACGAGTGTAAAATATCTATTAAAAATCTTTTCAATTTTTTTTACTTTTTAGGAATTGTCTAAACATTACATCATAATATCCAGGGGTGGACACTCCATAAATTCGTATGATTTTTTGTGATTTTCTATGATTTTTAGGATTTTTGTGATTATTTATGATTATTTGGGATGATTTTCCTGGAAATTTAGAAATTTTTGAGAAAATCGATGTCTATTTTATGATTGTCTCTGATAGAGAATTGAAATATGAGCAAAATGGTACAAAAATTAGAGCTCTAAACCATTTGGTTCACGAGTTATGAGCAAAAAATTGAAATTTAATTTCATGATTTTTTTAAAATTTTACTCATTGAAATATCATGCTCTAGCTTGGTCAAAACAAAAGCTTTTGAGCTGAAACTTGTTTTAAATTATAGCTAGAGCTCATCAAAAGATTTTAAAACAGAGTTTGTAATGATTAAACTTTTGTAAGTGCTCGAAATTCACTGTTGAACAGGCTTTCAAAAAGTATGATTATTTGTGATTTTTCGTGATTATTCATGATTATTTTTGGAAGTGTCCACCCCCGGCATAATATACAGCACGATTTAGACAAATTGAAAATCTTAGTTGAATTCTCGAATTTTAGCGCATTTTTGTAAAAAAAAATACGCTTATAAATTCACTATGGCTGGCTGAGTGTGAGTCATAACTCGAGAACGGAAAGTCATAAAAAGGTGATTAAGGGCTTTTTGGAAAGGTCTCGACTCAAGCCATCGAAAGAGATTTTTCAGAGTGCATGCCGGTCCATGCCGGTGGGCCATGATCTTTGGTCAAAAACGTTCAAAATCGCATTATCATACACTCAAAAAAAAATTTTACTATTCAATAGTTAAAATGTATGAAAAATTTAACTATAAAATAGTTAATATAGCTCCAACCATAAAATAGTTAAATTTTACTATTCAATAGTTATTTTTTTTTACAAAACGAATAGTTGAATTTTACTATTGAATAGTTAAAATATTAACTATTCAAATAGTAAAATTTACTATTCGAATAATAGATTAGAAAATCAAATTTAACTATTGAATCAACTGATTTAATTATTGAATAATTGAAAATAATTTATTTTGCTTTTGAAATTTGACTTTTTATTTGCTTGCACTTCTGTGCAATTACAGTTATTACATTTATTCATAAAACATATTACATTACAAAATTTATAATAATTTAAAATATAAACAGAAAATGGATATCGATGAAAAATTCTGAGTCTCAGGTGAACTTTCAACAAATGGATGTTTCCTGCTGGATCTCATCTGAAATTTAAAAATGAGTTTATTAAATAATAAATTGAACAATTGAATATATATTTTTTAACTTTTGTGCTTCTCTTAGTCTTTTTTGAGGTAGTTTTTGATGTAAAATACTCCATGATTAATTGAAATCGAACATATTATGATAAAATTATTAAGTGTTACAGTAATTATTTCAATTCACAATTACCTTTTTAATGGTAGTAAGCTTCATTTCTCGATTGTCCGCTATCAAATCAAGAATCCAAAAGTTATTAAACGAATAAAAAAAAGAGAAAAAACACTTATTAAGGAAAAATATTTAAACGTGTTTAATGTAAAATAAAATTTTGAAATTGGAGTTTTTTACCTGATATACCATCCAAACTTTATACAACGGGTGATCCTTGTTGTCTATTTAATTGATTTCATGATGATAAACACTTTCTTTCACAACACTTACTGTATTTTCATAATTTTTTAAAACTTAGCACATTTGATTTGTTGTGAAATATTTTAATCACTATTTAAATAGTAAAAATCAACTATAAAAATAGTTAAATTTAACTATTTCTAGTTAAACTCAAAAATCTTTTTTAATTATTGAATAGTAAAAATTAACTACAAAATAGTTAATTTTAACTAGAAAATAATTAAAATTAACTATTTTATAATTAATTTAGCTTGGCAAAATTTAA
>JACWBX010001190.1:0-15087 GCA_014622435.1 Polypedilum pembai
ATCAATAACGAAAATAACGGTCAATTCAAATTCAAAAAAGATGCGAAAAAAGCGACGACGAAAAATCTTAGTAACCGAAGAAAAAATTTTTGTTTACAATTTTCAATATGGAAAATTTAATTCGTAATTTCCTGAGTTCTGCAATAAGTGACAATTTTCTAACTATATTTGCCGCCAATAACTCGATAGCACAAATCGAACACAAAAAACCGGAAGTCTCTAGCTATTGTAGTTTTCGAGATCTCGAAGCAGCCAGCCAAAGTGAACTTATAACCTGCATTTTCTATACAAAAATGCGCTAAAAATGACTGTGAATAATGATGGATTAATGTTGGGCATATGCGACAAATTAAATATTTATGTGTTTTGTAGAATAAATTATTGTGTTGCAATCAAAGTGCAGCTTGGCTCTTGTGTTAGCACTTTTGGAGGATTAAATTTAAGATCAAAATTTATTGAAAATTTCAAAGTTTGAAAATTTTCCCACACAAAAGCTTCATCAGCATGCATAATAATTTTCAATCATCATCATCATCTTCACTCCATGACGTACACAACACAACGAGTAAACGATTTTGAAAACAATTGAGAGAAATTTTTCGAGTGTTTGTTGCTGCTGCTGCTGTCTATAATCTGACGGCTTGGCGGGTGTGAATGAATGAATTATTGCAACAAGTTTCACTTCACTTTATCTAATTCTGTGGATAACATAAACATTCATACACATGCAGCAGCTGACTAGAGAATGATGTGCGTCCATGTAGCTGAGGCTTGCTAAAGCCAGCGGTAAATATTCGGAAATGCAAAATTATTTTAAGAGAATCCGAGAAATTAATTCAAACTAAATTCGTTGATTATGCATGCATAAAAGAGAAATTTGCTGTATCCACAATATACACCACCAGTGACTGGTTATATCTGTGAAATTAATTTTGATTTTGTCATATTCATCAATTGTTGTATACTGGATGATTTATCGTGGTCATTTTTAATTGGAGAATTTTCCATTTCGAGGTGAGAAAAAGAAATTTCAACGTGCAAGTTAAGTGGCAGTCAATAAATTTAAAATAATTTTCACATTAATGTTTGCCATGCACTTTCTTTCTTTCTATATTTTCGCATAAATTTCTCGCGTCATTCATAAATCTTTTACTTTTTTCTCTTACTTCTGCATCAATGTGAAATCTAGAATAGCAACGAGCGGACAAGACACTTAATTAATGTGCTCGCAACTCAATAATAGCAATTTCATTTTTTAAATAAATGAACACACACAAAAAACTTTTTCTCCCGCTTTCGCTCTTTAATGCACATCACAAATCATTTTTCTGAAAATTTAACTTTGTAAAAAAAAATTTATCATTTTGCGTCGTTGCCATTCGCGACTAATACAATTTTCCATGTGAGTGCATTCGTAAAAAACTTTTTTCCTGCTTTCTCTCTCTCTTGGTGCACTTTAAAATTCTTTGTCTGTGCATGAATTTTATATTTTTCAATTATCTGCCATTGCAATCGAAAGCATTGTTACTGTATTCACGCTTCTGTGAGTTTAATCGAGTAAAAATGAGATGGATTATGCTTTAAATTTGAATTGCATTTAAAGTTTTATTTTTTTTTAGATTTTTTAAATGAAATTTTTTTTAATAAAATTCAACAATCAAAATCACAAATTTAAATACCTTAATTCAACCTAAATAATGACAATTCATCCCCAATTCGCCTGCATGCAACATCATAGCAAATAGTATGGCAATGAAATTCAAACATATGGCAATGGCTTGTTTAGAGTTTAATTGTGGGTGGATAGAACGTTTTTTTGGGTAAAAGTGCACAAAAGAAATGACCAGTAAGCTGTACATGTTAAAATTCATGTGTGTATGTGTGGCAATTGTTGTATCATTTTTGGTTGCTTTTTGGGGGTTTGGTTTACTGTTGTCTCATGCCAATAGTTTTCGCTATGAGTTTATGGCATGCATGTATCCCTTTGTATTATTGCATGCATATTTCTCTTTCACACTTTATGTGTGTAGATATACCAAAACATCCTCGCACGCTCATCTCACGTACAAGTTTTGTGAAAATTTTCCAAAAAAACATTATTATTGTATTTATTATTTACCAAACAAGCCATAAATAGACAAACACACACACACATGAATGTATGCACCATCATAGAGGTTTTCTGTTGTTGCATCAAACATAGAGAAAGAAATTTTTTTTCAATTTTTACTGCATTTCATTCAGCAAATAGAGGTGATGGTACACATGCAATAGAACGCCACTCTGTGATTCTATTTGAATGCGCTTTGTGAATGCACTAGTAGCAGGAGCACACTATTTTCTGGTTAGTTTGGTCTTTGGCAATTGGTCGCTCAGCTCACTAACTCTACCTCACTCTATCGTATACACATTGATTCTAACATGTATATATGCATGAGCTCAATGACTTGCTACATGTACACTGTAAGTTTCTTTGCAATTTTCTCTTGCGAGCTATGGTAAAATAGGAAATTTATTGCCGACAGTTTTGGTTCAATTGGTGAACCATCGAAATGAATGTTAAAGTTATCAATATGCATCGCATATTTGCTGCCTCTATGGTCAGTTGTGAATTATTTTATTATTCAATCTTTCTCTCTTTCCTTTTCATTTATTGAAATTGCTTTGCTTGTTATTTGTATTTATGTGTCTAGAATTGAGTTATTATTTGTTCATGTAAATAATATTTTACAACTAGTTGAATTTTTAAAAGAAATTTTTTAACTTTCAAAAATATTTTAATGTTAGTAAAATTTTTAAAATCAATTTTTTGTGTGCTTTTATTTAAAGTAAGTTGGCGTCTTAAATATAACTTCTCTATTGTCAAATAGAGACCAAAAACGAAAGACAGAGAGCGAGTAAAATAAAGTGAGCCGTAAGAGAAATGTTCATGCATAATAAACTAGAACTATGTCGCTTATTTTTTACGATTTTCATCATCACATTTTTTTTTCTTCTATTGTGATAAGAGAACATTTTTTACTATCCTAAAGAATTTGAATGAGGAATGTTAGAGAGAAAAATAGCGAATAGAGGAGAGAGAAGGAGGCAATATATGTGTACATATATCAATTGTGGTAGTTCGTATTCATGATGATAAGAACATAAAAAGAAATAAATTTATACACACTCGACTGTTTATGTGAAAAGGCAATTTTCTTTATTTTTTCAAAAATTTATGATTTATGAATTTTATTTTATCCTCCTACTGTGCAATAGATATAGATTTATTTATGATTACTTATTCATCGTTTAGAAGAAAAAATTTCATGAAATGTTAAAGGATAATTGAAATTTGTTCTTTAAATCCAAATAGAAAATCAACTAAATCAACTTAAGATCCTTGAGAATTTTCTTTTTCATTCAACAAATTTGAATTTGCCATTTTACGAGTCATGTATTGCAATAATAAATTGTGATGATTTCCATTTTCTTCTTACATCTTTCGCATCTTCACGTTCTCGTTTTACATGCAATTTTTTCATTCAATCTCTCTCTCTTTTTCTCTCTTTAACTTGAATATTTTTGCATATAGAGAAAGAAAGACTTTTGCTCGCTCCTTATCAATTCATAAATTTTATATGGCTGCATAAAAGCAAAACGAATTGATGTAAATTTTTTACATTTCATAAAGTGAGAGAGACAGAGCAATGGGAGAGGAATGTATTTTTTATGTTCAGTAAGTGAACCATTGCATAATGCATAATGCGATGAAAATCATTCAATTGATGATCGTAACATCATTTTGCATGTATTAAAATCTTTTTCTGCTGATTCAGGAACTTCACACTCTCTCAAAATGCTATTTATACTTTTAATTGAAACTTATGATCTTTCTTATATAAGTAGATTTCACATCAATCTCTGTCAATGTTAATAAATATGATGTGCTTTTTATTTTATCAAAAATTTCATGGACAAGTTGAATTCTCAATATTTGAGTAGACGATAGTGCATATATGAAAGAGAAATACAAAAACCAATTTGAAGAGCAATTATCAGGGCATTTGGAAAATTCATTGAACAAAATAATCCTTTTAGAGAGAAATGATGCGCTGAGGGAGTATCGGGCATGAAATTGCCAATATTGGTTGAAGGCATACTTTTTGAGGAAGAGTGGATAATGGACACATCAAAATAATTATATTTTTTTTTTGGTAAATTGTTTGCACACAATCGAGAATGGAATATATTTTTTGACTAAAATTCAATTTGAAAATTAAAATGTTTTGAACGAAACATTAAATTTAACGGAAATTTTGAAATATATTTAAAAAATCCGTTACATGTAATCTAGGAAATTTAAAAAGAAGGAAAAAATAGAATTGTTGCAATAAAATTGAAAAAATTAAATTTTATTGAATTTTTTATATTAATAAATTACGCAATATAATGTAAACAATCATTCATGAAGATGATATTTGTGCTCATAAAATCAATTCATGAGAAATGTTTGTACATATAGTGCTGTTACTGCTGTTGTTACGAAATCGAGAGTAAAGAGTGTGGGGATAATGCAAATTTTCAACGCTTCATTTCCTTCTCAACATGCTCAAATCATTGAATTTATTTATATTATTCGCATTATACTGATTATATCAACAGTGAGTAAACGACAAATATGTGTACATATACGCATACATGAGACACTCAGCAACAACAACAAGCAATAAGAGAGCAAAATTTAATCTGGAGGGATTAAGTGCTTAAGCGATTGAATTGTATAGAGAGCATGTTTGTATAGTTTTTTTTTCTCTGTATTTTCGGAAATTGATATGACAACTGACAAAATACATCTCATTTATTCAGCAACTCATGCGATTTGTGCTTGGTGATAATGATAAATCAAGGTTAAGTAGATTGGGCGATATATTCATGTGATTAATTTCTTGTGTCACTTCGATCAATTCCAAGTGATTAAACATTACATGAAACAAATTTAATCAGAATATTTACACAGGTTAATTGGAAAATTTCCTCTGTTGATTGATTTTTGCCTTCTATCACCTTCTCAAGAAGGAGAAAAGTCATTAAAGAGAATAAATAAAAACATTATGCTATTTTTATTACAAACCACACCTTCTTTAAGTATATAAGACTATCTGAGCTATTACTATAAACTTTAAAAAAGAGAGAAATCACCAACAGGCAAACAAGCAATGGCGTTAATGTTATCATAATAATTAAAAGCAATAAAAAACAGACACAGAGAGCAATTTTTCACCTTGTTGCTGAGTGTGGCTCAAGTAGGCCATTTTATGGTGTTTAGTTGACGATATATTTATTTTTATACACTCACAACTGACAATAAAGATGAGAACATAGCAAAAGAACCATTTCCCGGCCCATTCATAATGTCTACATCATACTTCATTGCATGTTTTCTCTTTTACCTTCATATACACAGTTATATGTCCATCAAAGTCCAAACACATGATATGTCCATGGAAGGCGACTTTTATTTTCTTTTATATGATTTTTCATTTCATCAACAAAATAAATCGTATGTAGTGCGAACAACGAATGTAAAAATAAAATAAAAAAGAATTTTATGAGTGAGAAAGGATAATAAAGGAAGGAAAGTTGATGAAAAATAATAGAAATGCGTTTCGCGATATTCTTTATTGTGATGTGTGATGGCATTGTTATTACTATAAAGGGACAAAAGAGAGTGAGAGAGAAAATTATGAGGCAACAAGAGCACATTTGAAACGCATTATAAATCATTGCCCCATCATATACACATTTGCAACCATCTAGCAAAAGCAAAACAATAACATTTACTTCCCATTTTCTCCCTCTTTGATTAAAAATGATGTTAAATGAATGAATGAGCCGCAAAAAAATAAAATTCTCTTGTGGGTGTTGTTTGGTACTTTATCAAAAAAATTTTTTTTTTTTGCTTTTTCAACAATTCTTACACAGCAATTAAAAATGTGAAATGAATGATAATTTTCGCTCGTGATTATAAAAAATTGGATTTTATTGTTGATTTTTCCAAAAACAACTCTCATATAAAAGCATTTTTAAACACTCATGAAGGAATAAAATGTATAAATAAAAATAAACAAAAAACGCGAATATGATTGTGAGTAAATCATAAAAGAGAACAGTATATCTATGAATCATGAAGCTTTATGATGAACAAAAATGAGAAATTATTGTGCGAAAAGCAATTAAATGAATTTTTTCTAACAAACTCAACAAAAGTTTTTTCTAAGTTTAACATTTAAAGTTAAAATTAGAATTGAATTCTCTCATTTAAAAATACAAATTAAAATTCAAAATTAATAATCAAAAAATAATAGAATATTTCAATACGCGATTTAGCCGTTAAAATTCTAATTGAGGAAGTTGTCTTTTTCTACATTCCCTAAAAATGCCCCTAATTACGTTTTTGAATACAAAATTTTAAGAAATCACTAAATTTTCTTATTAATTCTGCTTTATATTAAACTTTATGACTCAATAATTCCTCACAATTAGATAAGAAATGGAAAAAATTAATGATTCATAATAAGATTGAGTTTTAAAAGAAATTTTGTAACGGCTTTAAAAAATTCAAGATTGAAATATTCTATTATTTCTTGTTAATAATTAACAAAAATTTCAATTGATTTTTTTGTTAAATCTTGAATATGTTATTAAATAGTCTTTCTATGAGAAGATTTATGAAAATGCTAAATGTCAAAGCCATTTGAAACAGAAAAAAATTATGGTTTCGCAGTTGAATTGCTAAATTTAACTTCCTTAATTTTAAGATTGGTTAAATAAATACAAAAATTCTTTGGAAAGTTTTTTGATTCAAAATTTAAGTATTTATGACAGAAAAAAAGAAGTATCCTCTCTCTAAATTCTTCATTTACTTCTTATAGTTTATTTAGAATATTATTTGAGTAAGGCAATTCATACCACCAAAATTAGGGCCAAACAGAATTTTTTTTGGTTAAATTTTTTAAATTTTGAATTGAAATTTTTGCGATTTCCCCTGAAAAATTGGCGAAAAACTGCCAAAATTTTAAAAAATTCACATATCCGTTATGCAACAATAATTTTTGTATACACAATTTGACATACATTGAAATAGATAGCAATGGATTAGTGTTCAAAATGTATTAAAAGTGTTGATTCAGCCAATCTAAAGCTAAATCAATACAAATATTTTTGAAAAACAAAGGATTTCGAATTTGTTTGAATAATTTTGCTTGTATTTAACGGTAGTTACTAATTTGAAATAAGTACCAAAAAAGCGCGCCAATTCAAATAAAGTACCAAAATGGTCTGTTTGGCCCATCAGGATGATACCAAATGTTATTCAGAAAATTTTCTGTCATTCGTTTTATAATTTTATTAAATTTCTTAAAACGATTTTTGATTATTTTAATGAAAAATTCAACTGCTGAAAGATCATTGTGACATTTTTATAAATTAATTTAATTTTTTAAACTCACTTAAAATGAGAAAATTCACATTTTGAAAGAAAAAAATTTTCGTTTGAATTTAAGATTGAAGAGGTCATGATTGCCAGTAGATAGAAGAAAAGTTGGTTGTCATTCAACTGACATACACCAGTGGCCATCATTCACAACTGACTCTTGCTTTTGCTCGATATTTGAATTTGATTTAAGAGCAAAAGAGTGTTGCAACTTTGCTTCTTATGATAGAAAAGGTCACACTCGATAAGAATTATTTTTTTTTTCATATTTACCATGTGAGCGTATAAAAATTCCATAGTCAGCTTACATTGATGTGCTTCACTCGATAAAATTGGACCTATAAAAAATATCTTTTTCCTTCTTTTCTCCCTCAGAACAAAATTGGATGATGGAAAAAATAATTGAAATGTGCGAATTGTAATCGAAAAATGAGAAAAAAGCGAGGAGAGTGAAAATCACACAAATCGAAAGGCAATAAATAATTTTATTGGTTTTTGGCTCCTTTTTTCATCGCCATCATCATCAAATATCATTTCAGTGTAAAAGAAAGAGAGAACGAAGAAAAAAAGAGGAGGGAAATGTGTGTATGTGTAACAACAAGACTACATATGTATAGAGAATTTTTTTGATGAGTGTGTAAGACTCGGAGTGTGCGGAAAGTAAAATGAAATTGGAAATAAATTGAAAATCTTGAAACTTGCTCTTTTTACGACTTCAATTTGATATCTCTCCGCTGGTGCTGCCAATTCTCTGATTGCATGTGTATTCTGACAAAAAATTCTTAAAATTCTTTCTTTGGTTATAGTTGAAAGAAAGAAAACATGCAGATAATCATGGGAAACATTTATCATCAAATCAAATAAGAAAAATTCAAAAATATAAACGAAAGAAATTAAATAAATCATAAATGCGGTTTCACCAGTACTTGAGAGAAAGTGAAAGTCACTTGGGAAGTATAAAACAAAAGCAAAGAACGTTCTCATCTATATTCATCACATGTTTTTCATGATAAAATTCAACGCAACAGCAAAAAAAATGAAAATCGTACAACAATACGATTATTGCCCCGCCATTCAGTGCGTACAGAGCAGCGGCATTCAAAGATAGAGAAATTATTACTGCGATGCGTTATAATTTTGATATTAAAAATTCATTATTCGAACAGTGAGTTTGTAAAACGCGCAAAATACTTGCTCGACTCATTCAGATGGGGGCCTTAAAAGACTCGCATTGCTTTTTACACAGTGGCGATAAAGAAAATCTCATCTGAAATAAATCGCGCAATACATTTTTTATTGCAGATAATTCTAATGCTTTCTCTCTCTCTCTCTTTTATTTCCCTTTCGCGCTACTCGCTTTTGAATGTATGTGAGAATGCGTACTGAAGTGACTTGTGGAAAACAACATCATGATAGGAATCTTTTAGGCAGAGCGACCCATGATTTGAATACTCGAATTTATTTTGGTGTATATCAGTTACAAGCAGCACCTTCACTTTACAACACTAAAGCAACAGCAATTTTACCAAAAGCAGAAACAAAAAAAGCGACGGTTGTGACTTAATTGTAAATGCAAAACAAAACCTTTTCGAGTTCAACGGTTAAGTACTGTTCTGAGATCTTTTTCTTGCTATTCTTCTTGCTACTTTTGAAAAGGTGCTCATGCCAAATTTACTGCCATTATGGCGAAAATTGTCATAATCTTTTTTGTTCTTGTTTCTAAAGAAAAATATCAAGGCTGTACTGGAAAAATCATCGTGGGAATTACTTATCAAATAACAAAGATTTCAAACTCTATTTATATCACGACTTTTCAAACTATTTTCTACATTTTATTCTCAATTTTCATCAACAAAATTAAGATGTTTACATATTTGCATCTCTATTCATTTTCTTGCAGTTTGATGAAAGCGTGACATTTATTGTATTTTCTAGTTTTTATTTCTTTTGCAATCTTTGCTAAATTGTTACCAATGTTTCAGAGTAAAGTCTGATTAGAATTAAGAAAGATGAATTTAGAAACGCATTTTTTTTAATTTTTTGAGTATTTTACTGATTTGAAAGAAACTTTGATTGCAGTCGGACCAAAAATTTTATGTAAAATCATAGTTTTAATTATAGTTAATTTCAATAGTCAAAGTGAATACTATTAATTAAAAATTTAAAAAAGTGGACAAGTCACCACGAAAACATACCCACACATATATAACGACAATCACATAGGGAGTAAAAAAATCAAGATATTTAAATCACGTAGAGAATATTTTGAATCACGTTCAGCACAGGAAATTTTAGTTTGCAATCCCAGAAGCTTTTGTGTGTGATTGCGTTCCAGATGTTTCTCTCAGACTTCCCTCGATCTACACTGTGTGAGGATGCTTATTTGTGCTCGCTCGCAGCACCCCTTTTTGGCTCATCTACATTATCATCATTGTTGTCGTCTTCTTCGCTATCGCATATTTTGAAAATTTTGTTTTGTATCAACAATTCTCTCTGAAAATTCGGCAGTAGTCACTATTTGAGCATCAATTTATTCATTTAACTTTCTTAGGTTGTGGGGAATTGCAAATGATACCAAGCAAACAAGTCGCTTCACTCTCTTGTATTCACTTCTTATCGTCGCCGTTTATTCTTCTTAGATATGTATGGAAGCACATACATGCATAAGTTGAAATGGCAAAATAAACAATCAGTGAATATTTCGTGAGAAGAAAATTAGAGAAGTTTTTCTGACTTACTAGAAAGATAATGAAGTGCATCAGAGAAAAAGATTTTTTTTATCTTGATTGAGAAAAAAAATAAACAAACATAAACACACATTCACAACTATTTTCACAATTTTTTGGCAATTTTTTTTTCATATTGGAATAGAAAAAAATTAGGGTTAGGGATGAAATTTCAATCAAATGCCATCGAAAAAGTCGGCAATAAATTTTAGTATGAATAGGCAAGACATATTCACATCCGACTCTTGTGTGATTGCCTTTCAAAAAATTTCCTGCAATCATAAAAACAATGCGTGATAAAGTGCTCATGGGACGGTGTTGTGGAAGCGAAGAACGTCATCATATTGTTTATGCTTATATATGTATGTATGTCAAGACGAAAAGAATGTTTCCTTTTTCTGCTCGTGCTTCTTGTGAATATCATTATTGATGGAAAATTTATGGCATCGAGATGATGTCGAAAATCAAATCGAAAGTCGGGAACAAATTTCGCTTCATCTTCTTCTCGCATATTGATGTAGCTTTTATTTATGTGTGTTTCAAAAAGTTTAATTTTTTCCCCATAAATTTTCATCCAAAACAACGGCAGCATCTTCTTCACGTCCTCCTTATCCTTTTTCTTTTGGTATTTTTATCTTTTCATTCACTTTGTCACGAAAAATTGGTTAAATATGAAATTTAAAAATTCGTTATTGTTTAGATTAGAATTTTAATAAAATGCATTTATCAAAATTGTTAAACTAAAAGATTCCAATGCAAATTTTCTTTTACTTTCATATTTTGATATGAGAGAAAGAGAAATTTTTTTATAAGTAGACCATTGGGAATGAAAGCATCGATAGCATCATCATCAGAGATATAAGTTGGATGTGTACGCATAAAGTTGCAAAAACGAAAATATTATTTTGATTTGTCAGAAATTTATTCAAATAAATGTGTCAATAAGTTATGTTTGATGTTGAATTATGTGTCGTATACGTATGTGCATGCATAAAATGTTGTTCGAATGAGATGATGAATATGAGAAGATAAAATAAGAATGTGAAAATCGAAACTTTCAATCTTGATTGTAATGCCTTGTTATGTTTGTCCTGATTGCCGAATGAAGGAAGGCAACTTAAAATTCATGCTCTTCTCTTTGTGTTTATTTATTGCATGTATAGGTATTCACTTATAGTCATGTATATGCTTCTCTCATATTCAACAAAAAAAAAATATAATGTCACCACTGATATTTTATGGCCCTTTTATTTTCCTTCTTACATGATATATTACATCAATTTTATGTGCTTTATCATATCTTTGTCGTCTTCCTTGGCTTTTGCATTATGAAGTATCAAAAAACTGTCTCTTCTGCTGCTGCTGCTCATGTTATTGGGGATTTATGAACATTGCCTAGTGAGGAGCGTCTTTTAATGCGTTTTTATGCGAAATCATCATCATCATTGGGCAAACAATCTTTTTTTGATACGACAAACAATTCATTGAAGCACTTGTATGCAATTTATATATTGCTATAACACTCACAATGTTATTGTCATCATATATTGTAATACTTACTCAATGCGTGCACTACTAATAACATTAGATGAAAATTTTAAATTTATTAAACTCATAAAGATGAAACAATTATTATTGTGTAGTATGTTTATGTATTTCTGTGTGCAACATTTATTCATCTTATTGTTTAATGTTATTTCGTTATAGTGATTATGATAACGATAGGTGAAATGAGTAGAATAATGCAATCAGACTAATACGAATGAAATCATGATGTAGCTTTAGCTGTCATCTATGAGAGAGAAGTCTTTAAAGTTATTGATGGGAATTTCATATGTTCTCTCTTTAGAGTACATGCATGATACATCCATCAAAATGTGTCAAATGAGTAAGCAGTTTAAAAGGTTTGACATTTTCATGTCATGTGAAGAATTATATTTACCATGATGGAAATTTTTATTAAAGTTTTGATTTTAAATCTATCAAAATAAATTTAAATTGGAAAACAATTTTTTTTTATTTTCTGTTGATAGATTCAACACATTATTAAAACATTTTCGACACACTTTTTGATGATAACATTGCTATTGACCATTCAGCACAAAATAACATATAACAAGAAAAAATAAAAATATTTTTCTAAAACTATTTTCTAGAAAGAGAAAAACATGAAGAAAGTTTTATTGTACAAGTAACAAAACAGCAAAAATAACAAAACAAGTAAAAGAAGAACGAAAATTCAAAGATTTTTCCTTTCTAAGTCATTGATTATCACACATAATAATGCCATGATCATTTCGGTATAAATCTCAACATCATAAATTATGCAAAAAATACACACAATAACAACATATGAGAGGAGAGAAGCAGACAAATAAGTAAGGCAAAAAGAGAGCTAGGGAAGGAAAATGAAAAACTTTTTTTTCTTCTTCTTCTTCTTTGATCCGTAAACTTTCTTTTTTCTTCTTTATTTTTATTTTGCTTGCCTTTTGCCATTTCTATCGTTCTTCGACAGTCGTCGCAATAGCAATCTAGACGAGAAGCAAAATAAAGAAATTGTTTATCTTCCTCAGAAACTCTCTTTTTCTCATTCTTCATCATGCGTTGTAAATAAATTTACTCATGAGCAATGTACCGAGAGTACACCAAAACTGAAACTGAAGGGTGGATAAGTATACATGAAAAACTTCTTGGAAATTTTTTAGATAATTCTTTTTGTCGCTTCACTCTTACAAAACTTATTCCTAACCCACCGCCTTGATAGTTCTTTTTTTTTAGTAATTCTAATGTCCATTCAGCTCGAGACACCCTCCTCGATTATTTTTATACTCACATGAATCATTTACTTTATGCTTTTGTGATGATTGCTTTTGCAATAAATACAATATCATTATTAAATAAATAAAAAAGCCGAAACGAATATAAATCAGCGAACATAAATCAAAATAATAAAGTGAAAATAATCATCGTTTTTTTGCCACTGCTGCTGCTGTCGCTCTTTCCCTGTATTAATGTTGTGTGTTGTTTTTCATCGGCTTCGAAAAAAGAAAAGAAAATTTTATTTCTTGTATGGCTGGGAAAATTCATCCATATGTTGTTATTCTTGTATAATATCCTATAACAATCAAATTGGAATTAAATTTAAAATTAAAATTTAACGATTATGTGTTTTGATTTACTTTTTTATGTTGACAATTTGTACTGAGTCAGTGAAATTTCTTTTATATTTCTGATTTGATGGGTAAAGGAAACAATAAAAATTTGTAAGTCAATTGATTTCTTGACAATTGCACACACTCATATAAGCACATAAAAGAGAATTTCTTTTCTTTACTTCTGCTATACGAATTGACGAGTTTTTAAGTGTGCCATTAAAAGATGCGGTTATATGGCATAAGATTAAAATAAATTTCCAAAAAGGGTTTAAGTGCGAAGACTTTGTTGTTTTGTTTATAATGTATAGATACTGACATTTGTAAAAACTTAAAAATATTTTGTCCTTATTTGGTAACTTCATTTATTAAGGTAGTCGGCCCTTTTACCCCAAAAATTCATAAATATAACTAGCATTCCAATCCTCGCTATCATCGCTACTTTTTTTAACTTCAAATTTATAATAGTTTTTGGAAAATGATATTTAATGATTGTACGACAATCCATCATTATTTTAATACAGAATAATATAAAATTAATAATTATTGTTTTAACAAATTTAACGTGAATTCGTCTTTAAATAACATTATGTGCTGCCGTGAGTAATGATGAATACAAATTCTAATAAGATTTGTGATAAGTCATAGAAATTTATTGATAAATGTTAGCTTATGTGTTGAAAATTTTCTCTTTTCATAGCATATTAATCGCTATTTGACTGATAATTTTTAATTTCATACAAAAAGTTTTAAAATTGAAATGAATTTTGCATACTTAATTTTTAATTACTTTGAAAATATAATTTTCTTTTCTCAAGTCACAAATAGTAATCATTATAATCTTATTATGTTTCGAAAAAATTCAAGAAACTCAGGTTTTAAAGTGTGATTATCATTATTTAGGAATATATTATACATGTTTCATAAAAAGTACAAATGTTAAAAACATAGAAGATCCATTAGCAATCACTGGTCAGCAGAGACTGGAATCTATCATGATCGATGATCGACAATGATCGTGATCGACAAATCGATCGATCTTTGATCGACATCGATCATTTAAAAATGATCGAAAAGATCGATCGATCTTGATCGATAAAATGATCGACGTGATCGATGATTTGTCGATCATTGATCGATCGATCAGATCTATCAATGATCGAAATGATCGACACTGTTTTACTACATATATAATCTTACATAATAAATTGAAACACATTTCAATGTTACCTACTTGCTACATTCATCAAATCTATATTTTTACCAAAATCATTTAGAATTTTACAAAGTTTAACTTTATTGACTAACATTGTTGAAAACGATGAAAAAATGTGAAATTTTTTTAAGAAAATTGAGAAAAAATGAAATTTAAAATCTGTGGATAAAACCATTGGCACCAAATAAATCAAATCAAAAAAGTCCTGTCAAAATAATGTTATTGTTTAAATTGATGAATTGTAACTAAAGTCATACAGGAAAAATACAAAAAATCGCCAAAGTAAATATCTAACAAAATTTTAATTCCTTAAATCTTGACTATATGCACACAGATCTATTTTTGGTATTCATGTGGTCATAACTTTTTAGCGCATTTTTGGTAACAAAAAGGCAGCTTATACACTCACTTTGGCTGGCTGGCTGTTCGGGTGAGGCGCGAGATCTCGAAAATTACAATAGCTAGAGACTTGCGGTTTTTTGTGTTTGATTTATGCTTTCGAGTTATTGCGGCGACGGC
>JACWBX010001193.1:0-10171 GCA_014622435.1 Polypedilum pembai
AATTAATTTTTATGTGCATATTTAATGATTTCAGTAAAGTTTATTCTCTCGTGAATGCATTATAAGACTATTTTAGATGAAATTATTATCCAATATGGCGACCATTTTAAAAAATGATCAATATATGGAACGAAAGCATATATCAAGAAATCCTTAATATTGTTTCTTCATTTTAAGCTGTTTCAGTGATATGTGTGCAGATAATTTAAAGTGATTGGGTCAAACTTTGAAATACTTAATAAATACATACTTTCATATGAAATTTGTCGGCGCCGACACTTGTATGGTATACTGCGCCGACGGGCGAACCCTATAAAATTTAAATAAACAAAATTTAAAAATCGTCGAATAGATTATAAATGAATTTACTGGAGTAAATAAAATTTCTTAAATCGAATAAATTTGGTCGACTTTAACTTACTCATCGACTTCAGGCTATGGAATTTTTTGTTACACTTATTTAACTTGTTATGAATTTATTTTAATGAAAATTTGAAGTCCTCAAGCATGCAAACTAGTAAAGTTCTTACCATCAGATTTTTTATTCTTAAAAATGTTTGCATGACTTCATAAATGATCTTGCGTGTTAAAAAATTTTAAAAAATTAAACTATAGTGATTTACACTTTTGTTAAATTATTTTAATACATGTGAGAAATTGAAAGGTTATGTAAATGCTTTAATTTTATAATTAAATGACAAAAAATTGAAATTGAATTTTTTAATTAATATAACACAAGTCGATGAAAGTTGAAACTTTCTTTTGTTTATATAATGCGCTTTTTAATAGAGCATCTAATTAAAATTTGAGAGTAAAATGAATGATGCTCATATCAAAGAAAGAGAAAACTCTCATTGCTTATTTTTTTAGTACTTTCATACAAGACTATTATTCGCAAATGAACATCGTCGTATTCATAAAATTTGTTTTATGGAGAAAGAAGAAGGGAATAAAAAAAAGTTGAAGACAAGCTTCGTTATGAGCAATGCAATTTTCATTCTAAAGAATTTTTTGCTATAACAACTCATTATTAAATGTTAATAAACATCAAGAGAATGCTATCATAAAATGCACGTTGCTGCCGCTGCGTTTTCTGCTATATTTACTTAAATTATGGTCTATCACTGTGTGTTAAATGAATTTTCCTACCATTCATGAGACAGCAACAATCAGCATGCTCATAGGCATCGAAAAAAGGGTCGCTCATGGGCTGAGAAAACAATATAATGTAATATCCTGTTGTTTAGGATATCATGATAACTCATACGCACAATATTTTATGTGCTTGTGTGTCAACAACGCATGCACACTCACTCAGTTAATCTTAAGAGATCAAGAATCAAATCTATCATTTGCCAGTCCATCATAAAATTGTATCATTTTTCTCCAAAATACAAGCCATTGTATATGTGCTCTTTCTCTCATCATAAATTTCATTTTTATTCTTTTTCGTCTTCTAGCACCCCTCACGATTTCTTTCTCAAGCTTCGCTATGGCCATGAGGATAAACATTTTTTCAAATCATCATGAGATGATGTAATATGAGATGCCCGTGCTGACAGAATCTATTTTGTTTCCGCCTCGACATTTATCAGCTTTTATTCTACTTTTGCAAATTGAATTTTTTTTTTTCAAGTCTAAAAAATTTATTTAGATTTGATTTGATACAAGAAAAGAGGAAAATAAAAAAGCATCTAATTTTTCATTAAAGAATCAAAATTAATTTATGTTTGAATCATTTGAAATTTTATTATCATGAATATAATGTTTGCCTTTGACAAAATTGCATAAAATTGATAATAATGAATACCTATCAGCATCAATAGCAAAAAATATTGCTCAATGACAATTGTGACCTTAATTAATTGACAATTTGAATGTGTAGCAGAACACGATTATGAATGCATTCGACCCTCCTCATTGTCGCTCTCTCTCTATCTATCTCATTGAATGTTAATTTATCAGATTAATTAAAAATAATTGTTTATCATACAAGTGCTTGCAGTTGTATTTATTTATACGAAAGTGGATTTTCATTGTAGCATTGACATTCTGTCTTTCAACGAAAACACAATCAGTGCTATCAAAACAATTTTTCCATCTCGTTATTGCCCTTTTTTTCTTTCTCTTTAGCAATGAATCTCTGATATGCATTACGTAATCATCAGATATATATTGATTTTATAAATTTAAATTTTTTATATATCAACTCGGTTTGTTATTGTTGCTCATTCGATTCCATTCACTAGTATCGATAGTGATTTATTAATGAATGCATAAAAACATTTTTAAATAATTCTGTGAATGAGTTGATGAAAATTTATCTATATTGAAAAGAGTAAACATTTTAAGCTTTTTATGACTAAATCATTGAATTGAAAATGATAAATAAAATTTGTACTTAATATCTTTAACGAAATCAATAAAATTGTCACTGATTCCAATTACCAATGAGAATATAAATTTCAAATAAAAATTCAACTCCCATTGCAACACTTTGTCGAAAGAAATTTGTGAACTTGCCTGCAATAATTTTCGCAAATATCCATCGAGCAAAAGTTTTGCACATATCTGTGCAAAAGAGAGAAAAAGAAAACTTTCAGTTTTTATTTTTCAATTATTGACTACGATCGAGTGCCAAAAAACGAAGGAAAACGCTCATAAATTTTATCACGTTTAAATGCAGAACGAAAGAATGAGTAAGAATAAAATTTATGAACAATATGTTGCAAACCTTTGCTTGTATAGTGAGAAACTTTTCTTCTCCATGGAATTTTAACTGCATTGATGGTAGTAAGGGAATTCCTCGTATGCATAATATGACTAGATTGGCATTTTTAAGAGTTCATTGTGAGAGTTTTAAAAATGACAACATCAATTATTACAAGATATTAGAGAGTGACGTGTTTGGGAATTTAAAAATTTTTTTCATCTTTCTCACTTGAGGTCATTCATTGGCAACGACATCGATTTTGAATATAAATTAAAAACTTTTTAATCTTCCATGGTTTTTTGAATGTGTTAAGCAAGCTATTGCGATAATTTCGCATCAATTAAAATCTTATTACTATCTATACAACATGGTCATCATGTGTTTGTATGTGTAAATGAAAACGTTACTGTTATTTTATTGAGAGACAAATTAAATTTTCAAGGTGCACATCGCCTTGTATATGCAATAAATATCAACATCAAATTTGATTTTTCCTACGTAAGCGTGTTCACTATGAAAATGACAAGCAAATAAAAGTGTTTAAAATGAAAAAGAAGAAAATATGCCAATGACTTTGCAAAATTAGCGAAGCGATTACCAAATGAAGAGAGAAGAGAAAAAAAAGATCGCGAGATCATGATGATGCTGTGGTAAAGCAACATGTGTACAAGAAATGGAGTAGACTTTGTATTCGAGTGTTATTGTTTATCATATTTAAAAAATTTTAAGTTGAATAAGAATATTTCAGCTTTATTAATTGATTGATCAGAGTTTAAAGAGCATTTTTAAGGCTTATAAATATTTTTACTTTCAAAAAAATCATACTTTTTAGAATTTTTTTACACAAAATTAAAGTTCGCGTGCTAGTAGTCAAACATTAGAAAGCAGATGACTAAGAATATGACGTGCGAATTCAGTTTCTGTTCCTCAATAACAAAAATAAAAAACATGAATCATTTTAATCCCAAGAGCAAGAAATAAAATTATTTTTGGTAGATGAACATTGGTCATTGATCTTTCGAAAAAAATTGACGTCTTCCTGTTCATGCAAACATTAAAATAACGCCACATATGATTTCATTAGGCACTTAATTTTTGCTACAATTGATCTGAGTCATTATTATTATTGCTCAGTAGATTTCCATAATTGACACATACAAATTCACTCATTTGAAACTTTTTTTTGCAATCAAGTCTTTTAAAAATGCAAGTAAGCCAAAATCATTAATTGAGCACAATTTCATTAAATATTTATGCAATATTTTTTCAAGGTAGTCAAAAGTGACACGAGTAAAAATGTTTAAAGAAAGTTAAGAAATAAAAACAAATCTTTTTGAAAGAAACGCGAAAAACAAGTTCTCATAGAAGCATCTTTCCACGTGCTTTGAATTTTTTGGCAATCTAATAAATTTTCAAAATTATTTTTGAACGCTTCTTTTTCATCCTACTCATAGTTTGAAATTTTTTACTATAAACTTGTCAGACAAGCATAGTTCTGTATGTGTCAGTAATTTATAATATAGCACTAAACATCTTCATAGAAAACAAAAATAGCTGCATAATTATGGAAACTGTTATATTAAAATATTACTGCAGATAGATGTACGCGACGTTAAACTATTTATCTCAATATGAAGAGCAGCACATTAGTTTTGTTGTTGATTCTGTACATTTAAAGACATAAATAAATAGAAGGATTATTTCACAATTGATTTATTACAGAGAAAATGTCAATATCAATGTCAACTAAATATTTAAATAAAGAGTGAATTCTCGAAAGAATTTAATATTTTGGTTAAGAAAATAATATTTACCTAAATATTCCATTGTAGATAAAAACAAACTTTATCGTTTGATTCAAAAACATTTTGAAACAAGTCTCGTTCATATTAGCAAATTTTGTGCATATCAAAACTTGCTTCTGACCAATTTGAAATGATTTTTTTGTATTAAAATTTGACATTCTTCTGCATACATTAATGTCTCTTGTTTTTAAAGCAAAAGTTATAGTATAAAATATAATTTCTGGTTCTTGAAATGCTTGGTTATGTATAACATTTAAGATCAGCATTTTATTTGTGTCTGTTTAGAATTTATTTGACAGTGGAAACTAAAGTATGTCCAGGCTATGAAATTAAAATTAATTATTTTAAGCTTCTTTCGATTACTTCTAATATTGTTCTCAAAGTCAAAAGTAGAAATTTTTTATTTTACATGTTCGTGTGGTTATAAAAAAAGCTTCTTTCTGACGTCAGTATGATCTTCGATTATTGACTATATTTCTCCATTGTACTAAGAATAAGCGAGCAAAGAAGAAGGAAATAATACTTAATGAATACCTAGTTTTATTTAACTTCACAGTCTCTGCATGCGGTAACAATCGGACTTGGTAAATTTGAAGCGAATGATGATTTGCGCACATTTACATTCTTGTTTAAATATTACTCTGCGTACGTAATAGTCTACTCAAGACCTTAGAGTCTTTTTGACGACTTAAGAAATATTTTTTTTTCGCTCTCTCTCTCTCTCGTTCGCTCTTCATTATTAATAAATTTTTTTTCTCTGTTCATTCTGTCCATGTCTTCATTTGCAATGTTTATAAAAAATTAAACAATGCGCAGTAAGAAAGAAGAAAAAATTACTGAAAGAGTACTCATTTGAATACTCATTTCAAAGGTCAATGAGTACACTCACTAATATAAATAGATCCTGTTTTGCTTTAGAATTTCTAATCAATTGAAGGGAATTTCCATGCTTTCTAATTACTTTTCATATAAATGACTCATGAATAACAGGAAAAACTTGATTAACATTTCTGTTATATTTCTCATTGCAAAGTTTACTGTGACTTATAAGAACATTATAAATGAATTTTTTATGAAGCTTTTTTCGAACTCTTGTTAAATTCAATTAGTGCTTTTACTTTTTAGACATTAAGCATAATTAAATTCAAGTAGCAAGAAATTTCTTTTTCACTGAGCTAGTTCACATTTTAAAAAATTCAATGAATTTATCAGACAGCAGCACAACGTTTGAATTCTCATTTTGAATATTTTATCATGTATGATTAAGGAATTGTGTTGTCTATAATTTTTAATATAGAATTTTTATTCAAAAGACGACAACTTTATATAAAAACTGTTTGAAGTTTTTGTCTTGTATATAAACAAAACAAAATACATTAATATGGAATTTTTAACAAAATATTTTTCTTGTAGGCGTGTGCGAAAATTTGCGTAAAGAAGAATTGTTCTAAATATTAGTGAAGTAAACAAAAAATGTGTGGATTAATAAACGATGACGAAGCAAGATTTATTGTCATCTTTGAGTGATATTTTAATAATCTGGCAACTCGAATTTAAAAAAATCTCATTTAACTCGTCTATCAGCAGTTAAATTGTGATTCAGTCAAAACAAAACAGTATTTCAAGAAGTAAACAACCTCTAATTATGTCAATGTCAAGATAAAATGACAAAAATGTTATTAATGCCGCGATGTTTAACAAAATGTAGCAACATATGTTGTGTATGTTGTTTTCATCAACCCCATGAGTAAAAGAATGTGAAAAAGAAAAATTGCGATTGCAATACATACAAATGTTATGTCAAGCGAGTCACAATTCACAGAGAGTAAATTTTTCATTAAGAAACAACGTTAAATTAATTATTTCTCTTACATGCATGCATGTATATGATATTATCTAGGTAGAAATGGCTCATATGAAGGAGAAATTCAAAATGTCATTGCACATCTTCTTCATATGACCTTTAACGGCCGATTGCATTCAACGCTATTTTGTTTGTATTTTTATTGACTTATCAATTTGTCATGTGTGTCCAGCACAAGCTACCAACCTGTTTGTATATGCGACAATTTACTCCTAGTCTTGACCTTTCCTCTTCACCACTTGCTAATTGATTTTTTTTGAGCTATATGCTATTGATGCTGAATCGCTTGCTGCTGAAAATAAAATTTCACAATTTTCACAACGTGTACGTAAACGTTTAACACATAAAAGTGTATTTATAATCTCTTTTTTTTCTTGCTCTCTAAATTAACTTCTTTTTTGCGCTATACTGGACACACTATATTGCTTCACACAAAATTAATTTAACACACACTTGATTTCAAAGTCAAAGTTTCTCTCTCTCTCTCACTCTTGACTGTATAGTATGTTTCATCTTAGCTAAAAACTAGATTTTTTTATTGCTTGAGAGCAAAAATGATGTCATATGCAGATAGGTAAATGGGTTAAGAGTTTACCTATTGATCAGCGGTTATATCTTTTCTCTATCGCAATTTAATTGATGGTTGTTGCATAAAAATGCACGCTTCAGTTCTTCTCAACTTACTTTCGCTTATTATCTCGCATATTTTATATTGTTTCGTGCCTAAGTAATCTAAAGAAATAATTCATATATTCGAACTAGTTTTTTTCCTAGAAAGCTATGGACATTTCATCATTTTGCTCGCAACTATTACCCAAACTCATCTCTAACATAGCAGCTACTTGCTACCGCTTACTCAAGAGAACAAAATCCAAAAGCAATGCTTAATAAATCTTTTGTACGAGTGAACTAATCCCTTTTAATTTATGCCAGTCATTCTTTTTGTTATTCGATAAACAAATTTGAGTAATTGTTTTTACCATATCTTAAACACGCGTAAATGAAAATTTCTTAGGATTTAATAAAAACTTTTGAAGTTCAAAATGAAGGAAGTAAACAAGAAAACATGAATGATGGTGGAACTGATTTAATAATTATAGGATATTTCAAGCCAATTGCCAATATAGAAGAATGCAGTAGAGTCAAATTAAGATTTTTGATTAATCTCCATGAAACATAGACAATAAAACTAAATAAGATGCTTATAATATTTGTCCAAAATAAAGCTACCAACTCTTCATGCTCGCAGACATTAAGAGGAAACCAAAATGATGATTGAGAATTATTTGCTATTTATTTAATATTACTTATTCGTTTGTGGCAATAATGAACATTTTGTTTGGCTTTTGAATGGGTAAATTTTATTTTTAATGGAATTTTTAATCATGTTCATCAAAAAAATCTTTCTTTTAAGAATATTGAGATAAAAAGCTCAATTCGATTGGAGGAACAATTTTCTGCTTTATTTAATTATTCAATCTTAATTGCAATCACTTGAAAACACAAAGCAATGAAAGATTAATATCGTATCTTATTAACGTAAAACACTAATTATAGTGGAGATTACGGGATAAGTTTAAGTGATATTTAGAGCTGTACAAGTGCAATTGCGATTTTAAGTGTGTAACAAATTACAAGTTTTGACAAGGTGATGCAACTCATTTTGAGATGAAAATCAATGCCAATTGATCAATAATCAAAGTTATAATTGTCATTTTACTGCACTAAGTTAGAATTTATAATAATTTCACATTAAGTGTCCGTCACTTGATTATTAACACACTGACACAAAACACTTTACATTCAAATGTCCAATATTCTTTAATAATTACTTTTTTTATTATTCAAAGTCTCTTGAAAATAATTATGAAGTCTCACCGATAACTATTTAAAGTTGTTTACTCTATAAAGCACGTAATTTTTACCCACAATGAAATCATCGAGTTCAGTTAATTTTTACAAAAAAAAAAGAAAATAAATAAAAATTAATACTAAAAGTTATGTGTGTGAAAGAGAGAGAGAGAGAGAAATTTATTTTGCAATTAAAAAAAACTTAAAGAGGAAAGAAAATTTTTATTGCACAATCACGATGCGTAGTTAAAAGCTCACTTTATTTATTTCATTAGAAAACTTACTTATTCGCGTATTTTTTTTGTGTGCAATTTTATTCAGATTGTCATAAAAATTATTTACTATTTTAATTTATGAAAATCAATTGCAACACACAATATCCCGATATATCCACTAGATTACGTATTGCTATCTAGACGATTCAAGTAAAACTGAAGTAATGAAAACCTGTTGATGAAGCTGGTCAGTTACAAAGCGCTGAGAGAGAGCCAAAAACGAGAGGCAAGTATTTGGAGGAGAAATAACTGCTCCCCACCATGTTTAAGTCTTTTGAGGTATGAGTGAGACTACACATGAATATATCGACTAGTTTTTCTTGTCTTTAAATTATTCACACACTTTTGAATAAACGAACATGGTTCACATCAATACATGTTACATAATTACAAACACACAAACAATTCAACTTCTTTTTTTGCATGAAATTGACCGAGTATCAATGAGTGAGTAAATTTGTCTATTTATTCATGACATTATCATCGTCATAATCACATTGACAATAAATGATAATTTTTTCTCATCAACCACAATATATTCGTCATGCGGAACAACTCATACGAGGTTTTTGAACTTGACCTACAGTAATAATAAATTCCTCAAAAAACTGAGGAAAGAAATAAAGAAGAAGAGGTGTAACAAACATCACCAAAATTTTATATTTTAAAAATTCAGCGATTATTTTTCAGTTTCACTTTTATTCAGTTAAATATTTCTGTATTTTCATGCTCGATGAGCGTTCTTGTATGTTTTTATAGAATTAAAAATTTTTATTTCAAGATTTATTAGAATTCATTGGGTCATTGACTTTTTACAACTTTTTGTAAATAAAATAAATTGGTGAAAAGACTTTTTTAGTTCAGAGGTCAAGAATTTTGAATTTACTGTGAAAATTTATTGAAGCTTTGGTAGTTTGAATAGAAAGTTTTGTTCGATGAGATTTCAAATTTCAATGGTGTTTTACACCTCTCATCTATAAATCTAACATTTTCGAAAATCATTTTTGTAACTTTATATCAAGTTTTTCTCTAATTTTAAAGCCTAAGTCACATATTAAATATTTAAGCTTTCTATGAAACTATTTAATCTTCCTACAGCTGATAATAAAATACTTTCAATATATGCATGTCATTTTAAAAGCTTCTTTGCAATCACTATCATTATCATCATCTTCATTGTTGATTCAACAAGCAAGAACATGCATGTAGATATACTTGCATAAAATTGCATTCCATTCAATACATTCTAAAGTCAAAACATTGAGAAAATTGAATTCATTTCTTTTTCCATTTATTCAAATTTTCTTGTTGATGCTTCTTACTACTCTACAATTTCAATGAGTTTATTTTCAATTCATGTTTTGCTCTTTTTTCTCTGCTCTATTGTGTCTAGGGTTTTTCATTACTGTTTAACAGTAACAGTAAAACAGCTGTTTTTTACGGACGGAGCTGTTTTTACTGTTTTTAACGGTTCTTTTCAAGCAAAAATCATAAGAAAATTTTTCAAAACTTTTTTTTAAAAAGTCTTCTTTTGAAAGTTTAATATTTGTAATATCGTAAAAATATCAAATTTTTTGCTTAGTCACCTTTTCAAGTATCTTTATTTACTTTAATTTAACGGTCATTAGTGTTTCAAATTTCGATCGAAGCGCCATCTTGGAAA
>JACWBX010001195.1:0-10816 GCA_014622435.1 Polypedilum pembai
CAACTGATCGTTATTTCCCTTAATTTGAATTTGCGCGCATTTTCGTTTCCCTTAATTTTCCGTTAAAAAATTCGTTACAAAGATTGTAAAATCTGAGAAAACGAAAGATATTCCTTATTTTGCTTATTTAGTTGAAAAGAATTCACTCAATAATGATTGAAAAAGCTAAAACAATCTGAGTTTCATTTTGCAAGAAAATTGATATTTTAGCGTGTTTTTCTCAGTAAAAATCTTAAATTTTTGCAATAAAACGCGTTCAAATTTAAGAAATTTAAATTCAAATCTGAGCAAAAATAACCGTCACTTTTTTTGTATTGAAACTAAAAACAAAAATTTGATATTTCTATAATTGTTAAGTGTATAGTTTTTGTTTGAAAAAAAATCTGTAAAAAACAATATAAAAAGCTGTTGGTTGTTTTTATTTTTTGACCAAAAAAACAGCTGTAAACTGTTACTGTTTAATAGTAATGAAAAACCCCTGGTAATCCAGATCGATAAAAATAAAGGTCAAATAAGGTTTTCGGAATTCCCGGTGGTACACAATTACGTGTAAAATTTTTTTCGAAAACACAAATTTTCAATTTTGAAAACAGCAAATTTTAAGTATTTAGTTCCGTTCTGCATTTACAGATTTGTTCCTTATTAATTTTCTTTACTTAAAAACAATTTAAAAGCAGGATAAATACAAAAATCTAAATTTTGTATTTTCAACTATCAAAATATTCAAGAAATCTGGTTTAAATTTTTCGAAATTCCAACTGTCACTTTTTCTGTCTGAATTACCAGGGAAAGACCTTAAGTATAAAAAAATTTCACTCTTAGATGAAATCAATAAAATTGGATTAAAAGATGTCATAGAAAAGATGAAATATTTAGGAGGTTGGCCAGTTGTAAAAGAACATAAATGGAATGAGAAAAAATGGTCATTGCAACAATTTGTACAAAATGTAGAACTTGAAGGATTCACAGGAAATTTTCTTTTCGAATTTGGATTAATTCAAGATTTTAAAAATGGCACAAGAAGAATTTTAATTGTAATATTTTTATATTTGCTAATAATAAAAATTTTAGGCAATAATAATATTTTATAGGTTGATCAGCCAGAATTAGGTTTGGATAGAGAATTTATTCTAAAAGGATGTGACTATAAATTAGTGAAAGAATATCATTCTTTCCAAATTGATATGGCAGTATTGTATGGTGCTGATTGTAAAAGTGCTGAAATACAAATGAAAGAAACACTTGATTTCGAAATTGCTTTAGCAAACGTGAGTTTCATAGGCCTATACAGAGGAAAACAATTTTATCATAAAAACTAACAAACTTGTTTGTTAGTTTCATACAAGGTAGAGACAGTTTCAAAAAATTTTTTATTTTTCAAGCTCGCCTACTGACATTAAAAAAAGTTAGTACACCAAATTTTACTAGAAAGCTTTTGTAAAACTCTTAAATGAGCTGATATTTGAGTGAAATTTTGTTTAGTTTTAACAAATTTCCAAATACTAAGCACAAAAATAATCAACAGAAAATCTCAATCAAAAGTTTTTTTAAGAGCTTTCGAAAGCTTTCTAGTACAATTTGGTGTACTAACTTTTTTTAATGTCAGTAGGCGAGCTTGAAAAATAACTGTCTCTACCTTGAAAAAATCTAACAAACTAACAAAAATTGTCTGTTAGTTTCATACAAAATTTTTGAGTTTCAATGGTTACTTTGTTTTCGCTATCAAAAGTTGATTTCCCTTGGGTCAATGAATAAATTTCGTGATTTTTTCAAAAAAAATTTATTATTATTTCAAGATCACGAAATCTAAAGAAGAACGAAGAGACCTAAAAAAGCTTTACAATCTTATCACAGTTCGTGATTTGCAACTACTTTTTCCGTCTATAAGCTGGGTAAAAATTTGTTATTTTCATAATTTTTTTTTTATTATTTAAAAGTTTTTTATTTTATTTAGTTAACTTATATGAATTCGTTCATTGAACCAGGAAAGAAAATAGACGAGAATGAAATTTTGATGATAACAAACAAAGATGTTTTTGTTCAAATTAATAAGCTTTTAAAAGATACTCCTAAGCGGTGAGCTAATCTGTTTCTAGCCCAATTTTGTATTGAAAATGCTGCTTATACATTCAATTTGACTGGCTGTCTGACTGGTTCCCAGTGAACAACGAGATCTCGAAAACTACAATAGACAGAGACTTGCGATTTTTTGTTTTTTATTTGTGTTATCAAGGTTTTGCGGCGCTTAGTTCGAAAGCTCGCACTTATTGCATTACTCGAGAAATTGCAAAATTACCCAATGAAAAATATTTTTTCAGCCGGAGTTCGGCGGCCGGACTTGATGAAGGACGGAAGTTCGGATCGGAGAAAATATTAGAAAATTCCGGACTAAATTTCTTACTGTGTAAATTTCAAATCGTAAAAAAGAAAATTTGATTAAATTTTTTCGCGTCATTTGTTTTAAATTTCAAATTCAACGAAACCGTTATTTTCATACAAATAAAATTTGCTTTAAGGAATGAATTTAAAAATCTAAATCCGTTTTTAAGCCAGAGTTGGCAGGCTGCATTTGGCTGCCTCTAATTATAGCGAAACTATGAATCGTTGAAATATAACTGATAGCTCGTTAGAAAGCTCTCGTTATTTACAATCAGTCCCCAAAATTTCGTAAATTAATTCCAAATGGTTTTAGAGAAAACTCTAAATCTTTATTTTTCGACAACCTGGTTGCCTGCCAACTCTGATTTTAATCATTATGACACTTAAATAATACGATTTTACGCATTGAATTTTCATATTTTCAATGTTGATAAATGCAAAGTTGATTGCGATGGAAATTTTTGTAATTTTGAATATAATTTGATCATTAGAATTTTTATTTAGAGAAGTTTGCTTTTTTTATTCTAATTGTTTTAATCAAATTCAAAAGCTAATAACTGAAGTAAAATTTTGCAAATTGTTTTAACAATTGTATTTAAGGTTTTAGCTTCTATTTATAAGAATGAATTTGATAATATTGTAATTTGTTAATAAACACTGATCTGTGGCACCAAAAATGCATCTGCAACACAGATACCAAGGCAAAATAACTTGTACAAAATGTGCCCAAATGTGGCAAAAAACACCAATTATTTCGCCTTGACAAATACTTGGCCATTCTCATTTTCTTTCATTTAAATTTTAATTAATATATTTTGTTATCAGTGTTATTGCTAACTATCAAATGTGGCGTATTGCATTAGCAACATCGAGTTTTTTAAATGATAAAGTTAGAGAAAGACAATTAATTTACTTAAAATCACTTACTGGTGTTGAAAAATACAAACCTAGATGGAAAGAATGCGTTAGTTGGACTACTTCTTATTTCTCAATTGCATCATCTGCTCTTTATGTACGCAAATATTTCAACGAAAAATCAAAACAAGATGCACTCGAACTAGTGAACATGATTCGCGATGAATTTGTGAATACATTAAAAAATGTTGATTGGATGGATGAAAACACACGTAAGAAAGCTCTCGAGAAAGCGAAACACATGATAAATTTTATAGGCTATCCTGATGAGCTTAAAGATGATAAAAAGTTGATTGAATATTATGATGGCTTAGAAATAAATAGTAAAGAATTTTTTAAATCATATTTAAAATTAAATCACTTCGCTGGCAAGAAATCAATGAGTGAATTTCGTGAACGAGTCAATAAAACTGATTGGAAAGAACATGCTGAAGTTGCAGTTATAAACGCTTTCTACTCACTTGAAGAGAACAGTATACGTGAGTATCTCAATTTTCATAATTTTTTACAAAGTTATTAAACTATTGTTTCAAAGCCAGTAGCCATAAATCTACTATAGAAAGCAACCAAAAGCTACATAGTTGATTTTACTTTTACAACTCTTTTCTTTTACTTTTCAACAGAATTTCCAGCTGGCATTCTTCAGGGACAATTTTTCAATGCTGATCGTCCTAAATATATGAATTATGGTTCCATAGGCTATGTAATTGGACATGAAATCACACATGGATTTGATGATCAGGTAAGGCAGGGTAAATTAGTTTGCGCATTTTTGAATGAAATTAGTGGACAAAATTTTTGAACAAATTTTTTTCTGCAGATCAAAATAGTTTTGAAATGTAAATCAAAAAGCACGGGGGATGGACACGTTGGCGAAACTTGATAAATTTTTCGCCCTTTTCGCCCCTTTCGCCCCTTTCGCCCCAAAAATTTATTTTTCCCAGGAAATCCTTTTTTAACATAGAATTTTCTGTCTCTTTTGATGCATTTTGATTAATCATAAAAAATGCTACAGACGTTAAAAATACGTAAAATAGAGCAAAAAACTTTAACTTTGATCAAGATTCGAAATCGTGATCTCAAATTTTTCTATGAAAAAATTATAAAAAGGGGCGAAAATTTTTCGCCTATTTTAGATTTTTTCGCCCTTTCACCACCGTGTCAAAAAATTTTTGATTCAAACAGAGTTCATGAACATTCATTTCTTTCTTTAAGACAGTAAATATTTTAAGACACTGGCTTTCAGAAGGCAAGATTTTTTTGAAGGCAGAAAGACAGGTTTTCTAGCTGTTTGCCTTCCTGGTTTTAAAAAAACCGACGTTCCAGAAATCCAGTTGCCTTCCAAAAGACATGAACTTAGAAAGTTCTGCTAAGATGCCTGCAGGAAGGCACCTTTTTGTTTGTTTGTTTGTTTCTTTATTGAGTTCTATGTAATGCGTTAAACAATTTTACTTTTCTACCAACTCTGGGCTTAAAATTTCAACCAAAAATTTTTTGATCTACAGAAACAATTTTGGCCAAAAAACCAATTAAAAAATATTCCAATGAAATTAAATCACTCGATCAAGTGTAACCAAGCGGACTCACGAAAATCGTAGCAAAAATGAACGCTGAAACTATGACTTTTGTAAATGATTTTTTCCGGTCTAATAAAGCATGAATTCATACAAAATTGATCATAAACGATACTCGTGTAGCGTTATTTAGGCTTTTCTATAAATAAATGAGATTATTTCTGGCTCTAGCGTCATTAATAAAATATTCTTAAATTTTTAACGTGTTTCTTCCTAGCTTGTTACATTGGAAAAGAACGAATGAAATTAAAGAGGTTCTCAGACAAGTTATAGAGGCGATTTTTAAATATTTCAGTTCCGTTATAAATTTCATAAAAACAATATTATTTAATGTAAAATAGCTAATGATCGGTTCGATCCGTAACAATCAAGTATTTTTATTTTTGAATAAATTATTCATTCATTTTATTTCAAATTTTAAATTTAAGGGACGAATCTTTGACTCAGATGGCAATCTTATTGATTGGTGGCAAAAAGATACAGAAAAAGCATATCTTGAAAAAGCTCAGTGCATTATTGAACAATATGGAAATTACACAGAACCTACAACAATGTTGAAACTTAATGGAATAAATACACAAGGAGAAAATATAGCTGTAAGCAGGGTTGTTACCGGCAAAACTCGCCGATTTTCGCCAGTTTCATAAAAATCTCAAAATTGAAGCTTTATATTTTGAGAAACTCTTTTGTTACCGATTCTATAAATCTCTAGTTTTATATAGTTATAGCTCTAGAGTTAAATAAAAGTAATTTGAAATTTTTTGAAAACCGGCAAAGACTAAAATGGACATAACTTATTTGCAACAAAACCGCAAGTTTTCAAATAACTTTTATTTTACGCATGAGGATTTATAGAATCAGTAATAAGAAAATTTTCCAAATTATGAAGTTTAGATTTTTTAGATATTCATCACTGGCCAAAATCGGCGAGTTCGCCGGAAACAACTCTGGCTGTAAGCATGAAATTTCTTTATATGAAAAAATAAAAACTAAATTTAATCAATATAGGATAATGGTGGAATTCTTGTTTCATATCATGCATATCAAAATTGGGTGAAGAAAAATGGAATAGAACAGACACTACCTGGTTTAGATTTTACACCTAATCAATATTTTTGGATATCTGCAGGACAAACATGGTGTGCAAATACAAGAGTTGAAAAAATAAGGTTAGCAATTGAAACTGATGAACATTCACCACCAAGATTTAGAGTTATCGGAATGTTGGAAAATTCACAAGAATTTCTCAATGACTTCCATTGCAATATGTCGTCAAAAATGAATAGAAAAATTAAGTGTAAAGTATGGTAAATAAAATGTGAATAAACAAGCTTTGAGTAAAGATAAAGAGATTGATATTTTTTACCAAGAAAATGAAATTTTGTATGCAGCTTAGTGAGTTCTTTCATTTGAAACTTTTAGCACTTTAGCTCTTCACGTTAGGCCATTGAGACAAACTTTTAATTTGATTCCAACCATAAATAAATTCCGAATTTTTCACTTTTACATCACTAGATATCACTCCACTGTACTTGTATTCACTTTATCTAAATAACAAAAGTTATTCTCATGCATTTATTAAGAGCAAAACTATTTAAATAAAAGGAAATTAAATGTTTTAGAGATCGAAAAAATGTTTTGAACGCGTTTTACTGCAGTCGATAGTAAAATTATTTTTGAGAATTTTTGTAAACAAAGTTGAGTCGAAACTTATGATAGTAATTTGAAATTTAATTAGTGTTCTTAAACGATCAAAAATGTATAAATAATTGCTTGATAATAAAATTTAAACTTGAACTTAAAAAATTAGGCTGATAATAGAAAAGAAAAGATCAGTTAAATAGTGAATATTGTAAAAATTTATTAGTTTTTGAAAAACGATATTTTACACTAAATACTGACTAATAATTCATAGTGAAGTGCTAAACAGTGATTAGATTACATATTTATTTGATTTGAATGATTATTTTCTGGTATTTCGGAACGAATAAATAAAAGCTAAATAGGAATTCTTTTATGGAAAAACTTGATGGAATTTTGTTAAAAGCTGTAAATTTAAAGTGTCTCGAGTCTTTCTTTAATGACTAATTTGACTTTCTTTCATTGTTGAATAATGTATTTTTGAATATAAATAACCAGAGAGCAAATATGGGAAATTTTAGTTTTCTGTTGTTTTCGAAAAGATATGTAGAGCAATTTGAATTTTTCGAACATTAAACCGCCACTTTTTCGTTCCGAAATACCAGGAATTCTTTATAAAGGATAATATAATAATATAGGATATCATAATAAAATGATTAAATTGAAAAACTATCAAAACTTGTGATCGTTTACTCTAATAGAATGTAACAGAAGCTGTGAAATTCTTCACATAATTGGTGATGATAGAAAAGAAATTCTTATCAACCAAAGGAATGCATGAATTGCAAGATTGATTTCCATTATCAACTTTTTTTGTAGTTGTCTCAAGACCATTATTTGTAGTTGTCACAATAACATTAGTTGTAGTTGTTTCAACAGTATAATTTGGTGCACAGCTTAAGCTTGTTTGATAAGAATCATTCCAGTTAGCGTAACATGGAGTTAAAGAATAGTTTGCTAATGGCCAGTTATTATTAGAGATTGACTGTACATTATAATTGTTGGGAATGCAAGTAGTAACATTAGGAACATTTGTATAAAAATTTACATAATTATACATAGTTGCAAAAGGATTAGCAAAAATATTCGAAATAAACTTTGGACTGATTGAGTTGATTGGATTCAAATTAAATTGAAACGATCGCATCGAAGTTAAACTTGAGCCTGTTAAGTTGAAAGCTGGTAAATTGATGATTCTGTTATCTTGCAAATTAACGTTCGTCAAACTAGGAAGATTTTTAAAGGTGTCAGCGTGAATTTCAGAAATATGGTTCTGACCAAAATCGATGTAATTGATGAATGGTGTGTTCTTGAAAAGTGTTGGTGGAATGCATGTAAATTTATTGCCATAAGCATTAAAAGATGTCAATAAAGTCAATCCTTTAAGAGCATCAGCGTCTATTGATTGAATATTGTTAGATCCTACTTGAAGTGATGTAACATTGATGCAAGTTGATGCAAAATTTGCTGGTAGTGTTGGAAAATTATTGTTGTTGACATAAATATAATTTAAATTTCCACAATTTCCAAATGCATTTGAAACAACATTTGTCAGAGAAACGTTTGATAAATAAAAGCTCTGGATATTAGGAAAAGTAGTAAAAAGTTTTGTAGGAATAAAATTTAAAACATTTGGCGTATCAAAAGATAAACTTGTTGTCGTTGGATCGATATAATTAGCTGATTGTCCAGCGACAGTAATAATTTCGTTAGCTGAAGTCACAGGAGTGATTGAAGGATAAGTACATGGTGGAGCAGTTGAGTTGCAAGTTAAAGTTGCTGAATAAACTGCATTTATTTGAAGAATTGCTATGACGGCAATTTCGAGCCTAAATGAAGAAAAAACTTATTAATTTTTCTTTCTTTAAAATATTAAAACTCACAATGAAATTTTCATCTTTTCGACTCTTCACTTTGTTCCAGCACTAGATCAAAAAACTTTTTGAATCTTTCCTGTTAAGATTTCAACTTTTTATACTATTTCTTAACAAAAATAATCACATAAAGTTTATTACAAATTACACTTTTAATAAACAAATTGTAAAAAAAAATTTAAACACAAATATTTTTGCCTTTGTCTCTTTTTAATCTAATAATAAGATTATTTCACGAGAAATTGTAAAATTTTAATAACTTGACCACGTGAAAACAATAACATAACGTTTTATTAAAATGTTTTCTTTTTAATTGACAAGCTTAATAACAATTGTTTAGTGCATTTACATGAAAACAGAAAGTGCTTATATATCCACTTTGTTTGTTCTTCTGATCCATAACTCGTGAATAGAAGATCGTGGAGAGATGATCTATAGCTTGATGGATAGATCTCGGCATAAGGATCAGTTATCTGGATCAGTCTATTCATTTTTTCTGAGTTTATAGCGGTCGATCGTGGAAGGACAGTGAGTGAAGGTAGGTCATGCTCTTGGATTGAAAACTTTTATTTTTATCATAAATTTTCCCTAAATGACAGGAAACGTTTAAAAACCATGTTACGAATGATTTTTATGATAACATACCCATGGGCATGGACTTAGGTTCCGAAATAAGTTTGAGACATCGTGACCTATGCAACAAGATCTTTATAATAGTATGCTATATCTCTATATTACGAAAATGTCATTTTTAAGTATTATGGGCATCATGCACTTCACTTTCACCAATTTTCACTAAAAGTTTATCAGTAATTAGTTTTAAGTCGCTGATTTTTAAGAAAAATTTTATTCTGTGACCAATATCAAGCTGATATAAGAACATACAAACGAACCCAATGTAGTTTTTGGATCAGAGTTGTTAAACTACTGGTTCGTAGGCAGTAGCTAAAATCTAATGTAGCCGTTAGCCTTCTGTAGCCAAATAGACAGCTACAAAGTAAATGCTGCTTTTACAACTCTGTTTTGGATCATAACTTGGATCAGAAGTGTTGCAGTTTTTTATTCAAGTAGAATTTAGAAACAGTCATTTTATTACTAAATGTTTAAATGTTTCAATGCATTGTCTTAGAGATAAATGCGAAAAACTAGTTTTTTGATATCAAAAAAAATAATACTTCGGTTGTTGAAGTACAGGAAGATCTTTTTACTTTTTATTTATGCACATGTTTAAGATTATTAATAGCCAATGTTATCAAGTTTATGTTTCAACAGTGAAAACAGAAGAAGAAAATAAATTTAAGAATTAATCACTTCTTAACTAAAATTAAATTTATAGTCACAGCAGCATCAACAAAAGTAGAACACAACAGACAAAAGAGTTTTCCTTCACATTCAACTACAATTAAATTAAAATTTAGATTAAATGAAGAAAGTTTCACTAGAGAAAGACTCGCATTTACCTAATTTACTGTTAAGAATTTATTTCGAGCATTAGCATTGAAAGTTGAAGCAATCTAAAATCCATTTTCATGAAGAAACTTTCTTCCTTCTCCTTCTCACGCCTTTTCTACTCGCAAACAATATAAATTGACATAAACTTTCATGACATAATCATTAATTCTATAACACATACATATGTATGTATATATTCTAGTTCACTATATACAATGCTTGTTCTATTCTATTGTTATCATGAATAATGAAGGAATTGTTTGTATCACAACAACCTTCTTCATTATTACATGTTTTCTCTTTTCACATTCATAATATTGTTGTCAATATGGAAAAAAAATTTTCTTTATAGATCATAATCTAAATTGCATTTCAATTAAATTAACTATTTTCAAATCATCACTCTATAAAATAAAGAATTTAAAGCTCTCTCACTCTTTTACTATTATTTATTCATAAAATACTGAAAGTTCAGATTAATAGAAATATCAAAATAGAAACATGGTTTATTATTGAATGAATGAGCAAACATAAAGCGCAATTTGATTGTGTTCTTGCTTGCTTAATGAATTATAAACTAAATATGTATTGTGAAGTGAAATAAGGATCAGTAATAGCAGACAAGAAATAATAGAAAATTTTTATAACTGTCTTTTTCGTTAAGTTTTAAATTAATTTTTAACGAAAATTAAAATTCTTATTCAACGAAACTTAAATTCTTTTTTAACGAAGAAAAATATTTTAAAAGTAAACAAAAGAAAGATTTTGGTGGAAAAATTTGATAAATTTGTTAGCTTTAAGTGCTTTAATCTTTGTTCCAAAAAGCAATTTATCATTATAACTTTATAAGAAGTCAATTTAAACAGAAAATCAACCAAATAAAGTGCACTTTCATAAATTCATGTTTTTCCCACATTTTCTATAATTTCTTGATTAAAACAAGAAAGCAGTGAGCTAGATAGCTTCTAACATATTAAATGT
>JACWBX010001196.1:0-12301 GCA_014622435.1 Polypedilum pembai
CATGAAAGACTTCCTCAATATGAATTTGAAAATCTGAATTGCTTCAAAGAACTCAACAGTTTTTAATATCAGTTTTAAATGAAGCTTCTGATTAGAAACGAATCTGTTAACTCAGTAATCTGTTAATAAACACTGATCTGTGGCGACAAAAATGCGCTTAAGTACTCCGATCCGTGGTCGTGTACTTTCTATATCTTTTTTCAGTGTATAAGAATTTTTCAATTTTAAATTTAACAAAAATCAAAAATGTAAACAAAAATAGTTATAGTAAACACATAAAAAGTTCTCAAGCCTTGATTATTGACAATTTATAAAAACTAATAATTAAAAAAGTGTTAGTTAATTATTCAAAAAAAATCCATGATGTCTAAACCATAATATAAGTTAAACTTATTTAAGATTCGATTTCAGATTTTGCAATTTCTAATGAGTTATCCATTTTTAAATATATTGTTTAAATGACAAATTTTCATTTTATTTATTCAAAATAAATAATTTTACAATTGTAATCAATAAAGAAAGAATAAAAAGATTGAAGTAATATTTGTGTCTCCTCTTTTGTTGTCAATCTTCTTTTTATTTTGTATGTGTCGATCAGATGAAATCGAGACACTCTGATTCTCGGACACTTGTGCGACAGAAACCAACACACATTTAAATCTCATTTTCATGGACACATTTATTATGCATAGAAAGTTTCTTTTGTATTCTTCTGATTGTGTCCCTTAATCTCTCTTCTTTTGGTTGCGTTACTATGATAGAGATAGACGAGAGAGACAGCAATAATTTTACGCTATAGTAAAATAATAATACCTTCCTATTGAAGCTGAAAATAACACAACAGTAATAGCAGTAAGAGAGACAGAGAGAATAAATACAAATCGGATAAACAGACAATGCTTGAAGGCACAAACATGATGCATTAAAATCTCCTCTAACTTCATTTCAAATGTCCCACAAAACGAATAAAGATTTTACTTTTTTTCTCTCTCTTTCGTCTCTTGTTGCTGTTGTTACTGCTGCTGAGATGAGGAAAAAAAAAAGTTGATTTATTTTGAAGTTAATACAGCATTCAAACAAATTGTATATTGATGCATTAAGAGTCTCAGTTTAAAGATTATTCCCTGTGTCATTATTATTATTTTTGTTGTTATTCGCTTTTAATATATGTAAAGTAAGCAAGATACGCTTCGTCTCGTAGTAAGTCCGAATATAAAAAAAACTCGTTTTCTCGTGAGGAGATTAACATTTTGTGATTTTTTTAATTGTTGCGATTTGTGACTGTAAATTGCGATTTATGATTGGAAATTGTGTGACTACAGGACGCCATAAAATATCCTGAGACGTAATTTAAAGATGAAGGAGGAGAAAAAATCTTAAATTGACTAGAAAATTGATATAACAAGAAATTTTATCAATTAAAATTCAAGACAGCAAAAAAGTTCCGCGCAATTGAATATTTCTCACTCTTCACTTTGAAGATTTTAATTATTCTAATGGCATTTCTCTACTTCTACTTCTAAGACTTTTCAATTCATCGCTGCATCGTCAATGGAATAAATAAAGCGAGTTAAGAACTTTATGAATTTTGAAAAGCAGGCATTTAGCCGTAAGTCATGTACAATGAGTAAAAATAATAATAATAATCAGCATAATAAAAGCCAAAAGAAGTTATTAGGAGAATTACAGAGACTGACGCGAGTATGTGCATACATATTGTTGTTTATACAATTGAATGTCTTAATCCTCATTATTAAATCAAAGGTAAGACTCCTTATTTTGACATTGAACATCTTATGAGCTGAATTTAATTATTATCATTAAAAATTCTATGCGAGAAGTTGATTTCTTTTTTGCAAATTACGTAATTAATAATTCATTAAAGAAACAAAAGAGAGATAGAGAAAAAAATATTGAAAATGTATTTAAATTAATTAATTAATTATTCAATTTTCATTAATTCAAGCTCTGACAGAGTAAGTAAGTAAGTTCGATAGATTGCGAGCAATAACAAGCAGAAAAACAAACTACGACTGCCAATTACGATTCATTATCATTTGTTGCAGCAACTTCACTTGTTTTTGCTCTGCAATATTCAAACAAATAAACTATAGTGAGGATAATTACATACATGTACATAAATACTCTCTCTGTGTTGCATGTTACAAAGACTAGTAAATTAGACAGACTTACATGAGAGCGTTACTTTTGGCGTGAAAATGCGCCGTTACTTATCATGACAAATGGCGAGTAGTTAGATTAAATTGAGAGAGTGAGAAAGAAACCCGAAGCTTGTGGACATGCCGCGATCACTTTGTATTTTGTATATATATTGCGAAATGGGTGACGACGATTAACGCTCGCGATCACCAGTGAAGTGGAAATAAAATGCTACATTCTGTTCGCGCGCGCGATACAAATTGCGAAATTAAATTTGTGCAGAAAGGAGGCAGGGGGCATTAATGGCAATAAAATTCAATTGATTGAATAAAATTATGCAATTTAAAGAAATTTAAAATGAATAATAAAAAAAACTTCAACATATGTGAACGAATTGGAGTTAAAGAATTATTACAATAATCACGTAATTGATGCGCAATCATTGAACTTGTTACACTCGCTTGCTCGCTTTGTTTTGTTTGTTCAACGATAAAAAAGAGTTTTAGGGAAAATTACGATTCCGTCCACAGCGTAGAATTTTTAATAATTCTAAAGCCGATAAGATATGGTTCTATGTGTACAAATCATCATTTTTAAAGTCAATTTAACTTATTTACACAACACTGCTCTATTTTTCCTAATCCTCCTTCATTTTATGTGTACATGAAATTCGGGGTGCAAAAACACTTGCTCAAAAATTTTTTGAATCCCGTAATTGATGAAATCTCTTTGTTCGTGCTCTTTATGGCCTTATGTTGTAAATGTTTGACTGGTAGTGATGTCTGACTGTCAGGTGGATGAAAAATAGAGATCAATGGACGGCTTAGCTCAATTTTATGACGGTTTCATTTTTATTAGCATGATCCGATTTGCTGAAATTTAAAATTTCGTTCTTTTTTTGTTTAAGCAGATTTAATACTTTGATGATTGGCAAAAAACTTTAATTAGGGAAAAGAGAGGAAAGAAAAATTATTTAAAAAACTAAGTAGATGACAGAGTTGTTTTTACTTTAAAAAAATTTCAAAAACTCATCAAAATTCAAATTGAAGAAACTAAAATTGAGTTTTAACGGTTTTTGAAATTTGAATTTGAAAATTTATCGATCAGTAAAATTTAAATTTAAAAATTTAACGGTTTTGAAAAATTTGATTAAAAAATTTATCGTTTTGAAACAATTTTTTTCAAACTAACAACTCTGACTACATAGTAAGATAAAAATTTGTTTTGTAATGAGACATCGCACACATAGAGTCAGGTAGAGAAGAAAGAAAAAAAAAATATTTTATCCTCATTACATAACGTTACTTCATTCCTCTTTGTTTTTGCACGTGTTCATTAGACAGATTTTTATTGTAAAAACAACTTAAATTGGCGACAATTATCACTTTTTAAAAAATACTAAAATTCTTTAGATGAGAAAAATATTATTTTTAGATGGCGAGTAAAAAAGTGATGATGAGAATCAATAACAGATGTTTAGACTGAAATAATAAAAAGAAATGAAGGGGATGAGGGATAAAATAATAAAAAATTAAATATCACGAAACGAGAGAGTACAAAAGAGAGAATCCTAAAATATATACGAGGAATAATCCTTATTAGTGAATAAATACTCTGTTATTTTTTCCTCTTCGTTTCTTCTTCTATTTTGAACTGTCAGTGCTCTTTTCAGTAGCAATTAGTGAGCATTAGTGGCGTAGCTATGATTATTTAAATGATAAAAAGTGAGAGGTATGATTAAATTTGTTGCTGCCATTGTGTATGACTTGAAAGGATTGAGGAGGATGATTTTTTTGACTTTTGTATTATTTTAAAAGAAACATCAATAAAATAGTTATCAAAATTCTAAAAAACAATAAAACTTTTTTATTTTCTAAAGAACCAACTGAAACTTCCTTTCTGAAATTAAGTAAAAAAGAAAAAACTCATCACTAATTTAATTGATGCTTTTGAATTATTTGTTTAGATATGAAAATTTGTTTCAAGTGAATTTATAATGATGAGAAAGGTAATAAAAAATATGAAATAGGAAAAAGCTGCAAATTATTCTCATGAAATTTTTACTTCTTTTCAACTGAAATTGATTATCTCTCTAAAATATGTATCAATGTTTACACAAAAAGGAAAGGGACAATGAACTCATTGTAATAAAACTATAAAACTCACTTAAAATTGTTGTTCATTTTAGAAATATCTAACAATTGAAAATCGAAAAATAGATTTTAGAGAGAGAGAGCACTTTATGAAGTCAATTACTCATCCTATCAATGTTTTACATTTCAATTGAAAATATGCAATGAGATATGTTCAATTATTTATTGATTGCAATTTTGTTAGAGTATGTAAATTGACAATCAATTGTTACTTGGGTAACCTAATATTGAAATCAATTAAAATTTTGATTTAAATGGGAAAATTTCAAAAAGAAAATTTTTGTGCAAATAAATTTAGTTTTATTTATCAATTATATATTCTATGATAATTTTCTATGTAAAATTTACCCTAAAATCAGCTGTCTAAGGAAATTCATATATGAACGGCAGACTGAAACTTGTCTGTGTAAATTTAAAAGTTTCTAGAAAGAAAAATAAGACAAAGAAAATGACACTGTAAAAATTATAAAATTAACAAAAACAACCAGTTTTGTTATTTTAAAATTGTCTTCGTTAATCTACGTAAAGACTTGATAAAATGGGCAATTGCTTATGCGTAGATAAAAAATTTAATCAGCTAAAAATAACAACACTCAAACTAACCAAAAAACAATTTTTGTCAGTTTCACATAAAATTTATAAAAATAAATGATTGCTGTGTTTTCGCTATCAAGACTTGTTTTTCTTTAGAAAAAATTACACATTTAACTTTGACTGAAATAAATATTAAGAATTAATTTCAATAACAAAGAAATAAAATTTTCTTTTCATTTAGAATTTTATTTAATAATTGCAATTATTTAACTTGTTTCATTTTTATAATAATATTTTTCTTCTTTTTCATATAATATTCAAATTCTAATAATTATTCAATAATATAAAAAAAAAACATTTATCACAATTACGCTTATTGAAGAAATTAAATTTAAAATCATATGAGATCTTTATGCATATTTAATAGAATGGGATGAAATAAGAAGAAGAAAATTATAATTTTAAGCTATGAAATGAGATCAAATGAAAACTTTTTTGATGCCCTCACATTTTTCTTAATTTAAGAAATTTTTTATAAAATATTTTTTTGAATTGATTTAGCAACAAAAAAAAGATTGAACATCTGCAGGAGAGATAAGTAGAAAGCATAAGAAGGACTGTTAAGAACACAGAATTATCTTAATGTATCAATGACATATTGCAAGGCACTGATAACAAAATTTGTAATTTTGCCCTTATTTTCCTCTTTTTTTGGCTTCTTATCTGGCTTTTGATTACTCATTTTTGCCTTTGGCTGTGGAACGAGTCCTTGAAACTCTTCGAGTTGCTCGCGTTGTTGATAATGTCGCTCCCACTCAGTAAAATTTGTTTCATCATGTTCCTCGATAATTTCATCACTATACTGACTGTACTGTGATTGACTTCCATAAGAATTTAATCGTCGTCGTGATGCACCTCTGAAGCTATTTCGTGGTGATGAGACATTTGATGGCGACGGTGAATACAAATGATGTGGCACTGGTGGAAATTGAAAATGTCCGCGAGCAAATGGACTCGATGGCAGCGATGAAGGCGTTGGTGTGCTACTTATTGAAAATCCTGGCATATCTGTGTTAAGAAAAATAAAAATTATTTAGCATTTTTATAAAATTGAAAAAATTGAATCTTGAAAATTTTTATTTTTTAAAAGAATAATATTTACCTTGTGAGCATCGACATAAAGCTTCATAAAATGCTTGCACTAGCACTTCATTGTCAATAGGCGAATATTGTGGACTTTGATTTCCACCATTTGACTGCAAAGGAATGGCAATCGGTCGTGTTGGCGTGTTTGGCACTGTATTGGCTGCCGATGAATTATTTGAACTTGTTTCACCATTTGATGCACTCGAGGCTTCTTCCTCATCGGGTATATAAAATGGAACTGCCATTTTTTTTATTTTATTCAATTTTTTTGGATTAATTTTTGAGATCACTCTTTTTAATAATGTCTTTGAAAAAAATTTAATTTTCTTTTTCTAACTTCACTCGAGAACTCCTCGAAAAATGCGTCTAACTCGATTGAGATCAAGAACAAAACTGACTGACGCGCTGCTGCAAGCGTTATGCCTCTGTTGATATTTTTTTCCTTCTGTATGTTTATTCTATACATTGAACAAGTCGTGCGACGAACGTGTGTACAAGTTCATAATGTATATTTGTGTGAGTAATGCCTATGGTGCAATATCACGTTCTTACTTGTTTCTCCTCAAGTTAGATATAATGCATAGGCATATAGAATAATGTGTTAGTGCATTTTGAGGGGAAAGGGCTTGTTGAATGTTTCTGAAACTTGATATTTTTTACGATATAAAGAAAAGAAGAAGAAAGATAATGAATAAAAGAGAAGAAGAAGAAAATAGAACGTAACAAAAACTGATATATTTTTAACGATGCATCATGTGGAAAGAAAAAAATGACAGTTTTCAACAACAATCAATGCCTCTAATCCTTGATTTAGGACTGAAACTTGCTTCTAATTTTAAATGGACCATGAAGTTTCTTTGTCATTTCGTGATTAATTTTTCTTTCCTTCTTTCTTTCTGATTCTTCCTTTTATTTGTAAAGAATTAATAAATAAATAAAAGTTGAGACTCAATGGCGATCACTTGTGACTACCTAGGAAAGAAATCAGTCAATTAAATTAAGCAGGAAACAAACACTTGCTGATTCTTATTAGAAATTTATGACTGAAATGCAAAACTTGTCTTTTAAATACAATTTGAAACTGATAAGAATTTTTTTTATTATGACGCAATTTCTTACATTTTAAAAATTGCTCAATTCTCCAATTTCATCACCGCAACAATTCAGGATACCGTAATTGCATTACTTGTCATTATTTTTATTATGTTATTTACCAAATTGAGTCTCCTTTTTCATTCATTCGTGCTCATTTGACCGGAAGTAATTATATAAAGGATGTTGTATAACATTTGTAACAAACTTTACTTTATTTCGTACTGAATAGAAGAGAATGAAAGAGGGAAATATGAATTTTATGAGTGAAAAGGTTTAAAAGAATGAGAAATGATTTTGATTTCATGAATACTTGAAAAATATTTTATCAGTTCAGAAACGATGTTTTAAGTTTATTTACCAAGACCTCAAAATTCTTTAATTTTAGTTTGATTTTTATGGTGAAATCAAAAAATATGCTTTGTTATTTACTAATTATTATTCTCTTGATTCTAAAATAAGATAAGAAGTAAATATATTACCTAAAATTCTCTTCTTTTGATTTATTTTAATCAAGGGATGTAAACCAGTGATTTTTATCGAATGTCGGCGGTTTCAGCAATAAATTTTTTGCTAATTCACGTTTTTTTCTACCTCTTGAATTTAATTTAAAACTAAAAATGAAAAATCCATAAAATTCTAACAATTTGTAAATCAAGACTTATGAAATTTCAATTTATTCCTAAATATTTTAGTCTTTCTACAAGTTAATTTTTAATTTCAAGTGGATTCTTATTATGTAGCTTTTGTTATGACCCATTTAAAAGCGGAACCACATCCAAGAGAATCTGCTCAACTGTCCTTGTAGGCATTTCCTCTTAGCAAGATCAAGAGACGCACTATGGCCAATCTGATCTAAACTAGCACCAAAGATCCCTTATATCGTACACTATATGACGTATGACCAGGTTTCGAGGCTGGGAATATTATCGAATATACGCAGCCTATATAATATAATATAAAGCTCTTCTTCAATATACTTTGTTATTGTTCGTTGTCGGCTTCTTGGCTTTAGTCACTTTCAGCATTACGCTTGCACTAAATCCATTCGTCATCAATGAGTGGAATTCCTTTTTGATTATGTCATCTACTTCATTGACCCTCTCAAATCTTTCCACATCGAAATATAACTTCCAATAGTGTCTGAAGAAAAGCAGAAAAAAATTACGAATAAATCAAAACAAACAGACTTAATTTACAGGTGTTCGCGTCACGATTCCACATAAATGTCGCAAGACATGATTTGCGTCATCTTGCTGGCTCGGTATTCCTCAATGATCAAATAATTAATTATTACTTCTCGTTAATTATCGAGAATTCAGGAACATCTTTTTACAAATTTGAATCTTAATTGTTTAATCAATTGGCTGTTAACAAGTACGAGTCAGTAAAACGCTGGACGAAAAAAGTAGACATTTTCAGCTTTAACAAAATTCTTATCTCAGTAAGTCGCAAACAGTAGAAATGTAGGTAAATTTGGACAATAAGCACTGGGTTCTCATCATCGTAGATAATGTCCATCAAGAGATTTTTTATTATGAATCACATCATGCATTTTCCTACAGCAAATCGATAAAAAAAATGAACCAGTACCTGATAGATGAAGCTCAATATAAAACGCAAACCGACCTTAATCGGTATTCCTTCAAGTTGGTTACATCAATGACGAAGTAATCAAACGGCTTCAACTGTGGGACAATATTTGTAAATATGCAAAGTTTGTTGCTAAGAGCATGCCATTTAATTTCAGCCAAGAAAATTTCGTACAAATTAGGAAAACGATGATATACGAGATTATTAATAATATTATCTTCTAATTTCTTTCTGTTTAACTATTTTCCTTTGTTTGAGCTTTAAATGTAAATTTTTAAAAAAGTTTATATTATATAAAAAACTTATCAATGTTCAACATTTAAGAGAATATTTGTGGTGGAACTTTTGAGTAATAAAAATAAATTTTTATCGTTAATAAATTATTTCATTTCTTGAAATTCTTTTGTTATAAATTTAAAAATAGCAAAAATTCTTTTTTTCTCGAAATAATTTCAATCCTCTTCTTTTCCTTTTTTCCATTAATATTCAACACAATAAATATTGACAAACATCATTGTAATCTCATTTCGATGATCTTGTTAGACAATTCTTTCTCTACATTTCCAAACGATAAAATTTTTCCATCCATTTCCGGTACTTCGATTTTTTCTACTTGAAAATCAATTTTTTACCATTAATGCACAAGTGGAAAATGATGAGCGAGAAGTATTTGAGTATTTGAGGACATTTGTAGACAGGAGGGAAGAAAAGATATTGTAAATGATGATATTATTCAATGCTTGTGCACATCATCATCGTCTTACAAGTTATTGATGAGATAAAAATCTGAGAATGTGCATCATAAAATTTTACGATAATTGTTATTTCATTTTCTACGAAGAAATCAAAAAGAAAAAGAAATTGATGATTCAAATTTCACTCATTTTTATGCTGACTGCGTAGAATTTGATCTTATCATTGTCCTGCAAGTATACACATTTGTAATGCGAGAATTGATGAAAAAAAAATTAATTAAATCGTATCGAATTTAGCGCGCGAAAATAATGCTAAATTTATAGATATGTAGCTCAATATGTTCGATCATGTTCAATTACATGCAGCTGATTGATATGTTGCTACTCGCCCTTCACTTTTGCATGCTATTCTGCATAGAATATTGTTTTCAAATTAGTTCCCGGTAATAAACATTTCAAAAAAGATTGCTCGTCAATGGCATTTCAGCATGTGCTACTTACTCTTAGATTAATCGAGCTAAAATCAAATCAAATCAAATGCAAATCACTCAGATCGGGAGAGGAAAAAAAAACAAATAAATGTTTTTTGAGTTTCATTAAAACTCTCTCGGCTGATTTTTATGACAAAATTTGTTTATTACGCATGAAGCTGTAAAAAAAGTGTCGGAGCAGAAAATGGAATAATTTTTATAGCATTTTTATCACCAACAATTTTCGTACTTGTTTCTTTGATTTGAATTTTTGTTTTTGGGGAAATTCTAATAAGAATTACAAAAATATAAAAAAATTTCTCTCTCTCACCCTAACTGAAATTAGATTTGATTTCAATCAGCTGCAGTGTTTACCTTTTAAATAGACACTTATTTATTGTCATTTCTATTTTTTAGGGAAAGATTTTTTACGCAATTTTTATTTTGACATTTTTTGGGAAATTAACTGCAAAAATAATATTTTTTATCCCAAAAAATAAAGGGTTTCTGCCGCATGTTTACTTTTCACGAGATTTCTGAGGTTAAATGAGGCTAAAAGTTGCCAATAAATCAACGTTGTTTAAGAGCAGGATTGTTTCACTTATGGTCACAAAAAAAACTTCAGTTGTTTGCAATGTGGCATTAATTGAGATATATTTAAATGCCGTTTGCAGTTTTTTATACATTGGCCATTAGACACGCTTATTCATCATATATTAATTTTTTATGAACAGCAAATGTCGATTAATGAATTTCCCTTCTACTTTTTTCTTTGTCTAAATCTAACTTATCGTCCGTGAATTCAATTTTGTCCTTTTTATGACTTGAATGTTGAATTTAGCGTTGACAGAATGTTGTCTTCATTAATGACTTAATTGACTCATCAAAATGACTGATGATGATAAGACACTTAGCGTGGGTCATCGTGCGCACGAACTCCTTTATGACTTCCTTGATAGCAATACACTTTTATTTTTACGAGTAACGGAAGTAAAATTTGGAAAGAAAAAATTTTTAAATTTAATTATATCACAAGGAGGGGATATCATGACAATAATTTCAAGACGACATGCTAAATGATTTTATAGATACCCATAAATCCCTGAAAATACCAAAACAAAAACTAATAAAAATGAAAATTTAATTAATTTGCTAAAAACTTTTATCCACATTCATTCAGAAAGAATTTATTGCATGAAATACTTTTTGCAATTAAAATTTTGTAATAAATACAAACAGCAATTAAATACATTTTCTTCGAAGAAGAGAGAAGAAATTCTTTTGGTTTTTTGTTTTGGGGTCAGTCTATTGTAATTTTATATTTTTGCTTTAAAAGTTGAAAGGTTAGTTTGTGGCTAGCTAGTTCATGAGAAAATCTTGAACATCCTCATTAAAGATCAAAACATTTTTTGACCTCGATATTTTAATTATTCTATAGCAGTAAGAAAAATATTTATTACAAAAAGAAATCCCTAAAGATATTTTTCTCCCTTTTTTGCAATCTTAAAGACCCTCAATAAGAAACTTTCTTGCACGTGTGCAAATCGCAATACTGAGTGCATCAAACTCGCATGAATTTGTGCAGTTGGAAAAGTTTCAAGGTTACAAACTCTGTCTATTCATAATATTATCCTTATTAAAGCATAAAAACAACCAGATGGTCAACAGAAGTTGAAGGGAGAGCTGAGTAGTCTCGATTTGACCTGTCATGACACTTTGCTCACTTTTTGTTTGCTTTTTCAAAATCAAAAAGTTAAAATTTTTGAATTTTATAGCACAAAATCAATATTTAATTTTCACAGCTGAAATGAGAATTGAAATTAGCAACGGTCGAATGACAAAAAGTTCACATTTTAAAATTAGCAATGGTTAGTTATGTTTAGTAAATTAATTACATTGTTGCTGAATTATGACAGAAAAATTGTCAAAATCTATCGATTGGATGATACAAGGGAAGAAAAATATTTTATGTGTGGGATTCAAAACAAACCTTTTTGTTACTCTTGACTTCAATTGAATTTTAGATTGATTGATTAGCAAAAACGGATAAGTTAATCATCCTTTTCAGTAAACTATTCTAAATTAAATTGGGTAAATTTTGAAAAAGAAGAGAAAAACTTTGAGAAAAGAATAGAAGAAGAGACATAACTAATTTGTATCAATAGAAATCGATTTGATTAATGGTCTGAATGCTATGGCATGTTGTAATGAATTTTATTCGGACGATTTAGTGTTTTAAAAAAAAAATTATTTACAATCTTTTGATCGAAAAATTTAGTAAAAATGAACTGTACATCGACGGAACATTATTTCAAGGTTCGAAAATTGAATATAGATTTTTGTATGTTAATTTAAAGTAATATTTTACAAGAAAATAATTGACGAAATTTTCAAATAAAATCTTAATCAAATTTTAAAACCTAAACTTCTAACAATATTGATCGAAAATTAAACAAAA
>JACWBX010001196.1:12321-24540 GCA_014622435.1 Polypedilum pembai
TACAAGAAATAATAGAATACTTCAAGCAGATAAAATTTGATCCAAAATCTGGATCAAATTTTATTCAATTTTTTCGAAGCCGTTACAAAATTTCTTTTATAACTTAATTTTACTATAAATTTCTAATTATTTTCATTTCTTATCTAATTGTAAGAAAATATTGAGTCATAAACTATAATGTTAAGCACAGTTAATAAAAATATTCAGTGATTCCTTAAATTTTTCATTCAGAAAAGCTGTTTTAGGGGCATATTCAAAAGATTTTTCGTCAAAAAAGACAACCCCCTGAATTTGAATTTTAACGGCTAAATCGCTTATTGAAATATTCTATTATTTCTTGATATTTTAGAAATTAATTGACGAAATTTTCAAATAAAATCTTAATCAAATTTTAAAACCTAAACTTCTAACAATATTGATCGAAAATTAAACAAAAACAATTTTTTCTCTCCCGCAAAGAAAAAAAAATGTTTACATAAAATCACAAATGTGGCTATAATTACAATTCTATAACAATAACAACAGCAACATGTTTCTTTATTCACCATAAAAGTGCATTCACATTTCTGTCTATTTTTTTTCTCAATTTTTCATTGTACAATCTTTAGCATTCTGATTTAATTATTTCTTTGGATATGTGAAAAAATATTATCCCACAAAAAGAGCAGCACAATGAAAGAACATCAAAACACCATTAAAAAGCACCAGTGAGTGAAAGATTGCATAAAAAGGATTGTGTTGATTGTCATAGTAGCAGTCGTTTATAACAAAGGACAAATTTTCAACGCTTTTCCATCAAAAAATTCTCATTGAGTCACATGAGTTGTTGAACAAAAGAAGAGAAAAAGAATTGTCGCGGTTGTTGACGCAATTTAAAATAATCAATCAAACATAGTTCTTTTGTCATAAACTAGCATGAATGCTTGTAGTAGACACACTCTTGAATAATTGATGATGCAGCTTGGTAAGAATTGTTGTAAGGTCAGTCGTGTGTAATTTTTTTTTTGTATTTAGGATAAAATTTCAAAAAGAAATGTTCACTTGATGTTATTCAAAATTTTCTTTTAGAAACTGACTTGTATTGAATTTGCTAATAAGTCGAGTAAGCAGTATAATAATTATACAATAAATTGCCATTGAGTTACAAAGCGATACATTTTGTCAGCATTGACTTAATCCATGAAAATGCATTGCTTGCATAATAGTGCCACATTGTGAAAACCTTTTAATAGCGGATCTTTTTACCATCTAATCTTGCAATTCCAAAAATTTGTCCAAGCTATAATTTACTATCAAATTGTCCTAAAAAAGAAATTATTTTTTAATCTTTTAAAAAATTGACTTTAAATTGACTGATGCTCTTTCAAACGTTTTGAAATTTTATGTTTGGAATGAAACCGACATACGAGAGTTATTGTTTAAAAATGAAATTTTAAAGAAGAAACAAGTCAAAATTTATATGAATTTTGAATTTATATTTGAATACTGTCAAACTAGTTTGTTCAATCCTAGCGACTGACATTGTTAGAAACTTCCAGTCTAGAATAATTATTTAAGTCAAAACTTTCTTTAAATTGTATATAATTAAAAATAAAATCAAAGTTCTATTTATACTTCATTTTCCTTATTTTTAAAACGATTGACACTTAAAAGTTTTAGAAATCAACTAAATTTAAAGTTTGATTATGATAAAAATTAATTTTCATATTTTGAATAAATTAATTAAAATTTTTAAACAAAATTTTTCAAATAAACAAAATAAGAATAAGCTGCATTCATGACATTTGTGAAAACTTCCATTTTTAATGTTCCAATGATTGGAATTTTAAATTCTTTTGAATTTTGACATAAGTGAATAAATTGCAGAAATATTTTCTGATTAGGCTTTGACAATTCATACCATGGAAAGCCATTAAGTTCTTTCAATAATTTCTTCTTTTGATGAGTTATTAAAGAACCTTGAGTGCATGGCATTAGAACTTGAAAAGACAAAACAATGAACATAACAGTGCCAATGGCTTTTGAATAACTTCGTATCACAATTGTTGACATTCCAATTGCCAACGAATTTTGTGTCAAAGCCAAAAGTGTTGTAAATTTCATAAATTTTACAAGAATTTTCACATAATTATTGTAAATATTAAATTCTTTAATAAGATCAACCAGCTGATTTTCAATTTTAGTTTTATCAGTTTCAATTTCAGTTTTAGATGTTGTTGGTTCAACATTTTTAATTTTTCTCTCTTTTAAGAGATTTTCATTAAATTTCTTTAATTTTAAACAAAAAATTTCCATCATTGGAATGCATTGATATACAAAATAAATAAATAAGACATCAGCAATCATTAAGAGAATGTAAAGAAGATATGTAAAAAAGACAAGAAATGCAGAGTTGATAATATAACCATTAAGTGTTTTGGGATCACCCCAAGGCAAATATATTGGTGTGAAAAGTATAAATTCACCAGTATACCATGAAACAATCCAAGCTGTTGGGTTTGGAACACAATACATCAAAAAACTCAAAAGTAGGTAGCCGTTGAGAAGTGTTTTTGAAATTTTGAGGTGTTTAATCAAAAATGGACGAAATTCATGAACTTTTTCTTCGCGATCGTAGAATGCGGTGATTGTATTGAGTAAAAATTGAATAATATCATCGTCATCATTGATCAATTTACTTCCAAAACGAGTAACACTTTGCATTATTAGAAAAAGAACAATCATTGAATTACAAACAGGTGCCAAATGTGGCCAACTTTCACGTAATCCATGAAAATGCATGATTTGTTCAAAGATTCCAACAGCAAACACAAAAATCAATTGTGGACTTATCAATTTTCCATCTAATCTTGTTACACCAACAGTTCTGCCAATCCATAATTTACTCTCAAATTGATCTATTAATAAATAATATTATGATAAATAAAATTTTTTAAAAGAATTTTTGTTACATTTTGCTTCTTCGGATAGTTTTTTCAGCATTTGTAAACTTTTATTAAACTGTTTCGACTGCTTTAAGTTTTAACTTCTTTCAAGAAAGTCCAACTTTTGACTAACTTTAATTGATAATTTTTGTCATACACAAGCTTTCATAGACACATGTGCGATAGATAAATTAAAAATAAAAAAGTTTGAAATTTTAAAATAGTTAAAAAAATTCTTTTTCTCATAATTAAATAAGTAAAATACAAAGAATGTGTTACTAGTCAGCTTGTGCAAGTTAGAAACTTAATTAAATGAATAAAATATAAAATTTAAGAGAAACAATTTTGGTAGTTTTAGTTTTATTAGAATCATCAAAGCTATACGACCTTAAATTTTAAACAGGAAAAAATTATTCATGAAATCCATTGACAAATTCAAGGCCTGTGAACTTTTTGATTTTTGCAAAAAAGAAAGTCAAAGAAATCAAATTATGAATAAAGAAAGTTAAAATAAAGTTATAAACATAACTTGATTAAATTTTTCAAATTATAGATAATTAAAAACAATTGAAATTGTATCTTGAAACAAATGCCTACTTCAAAATCCTTAAAAATCAATACATTTAAAAATTATATAAATAACTTCACTACGAAAACTTTCTAGAATTCATTAATGAAGTAAAATCTTTAGAATTTTCATATCAGATTAGTAACAGATTGTCAAAGAAATATCTAGCAAGTCATTCAAATTAAGTGTTGTCCCTTGACTATGACTTTATAAATTTTTGCTAATACTCTTCTTATTCTTAGTCATGTAGTCAGTAAAGCAAGTAAAGTGGAGATTAAAGTAAAGCGTTCATGTGTAATATCCTAATTTTTATTCACAAAGCCATTAATCATGTCTCCTTTTATCTCTTCAAGTGAATAAGAAATAACAAATAAGAAACATGTGGACTTGTCTTGACTATAACTGGCCCTTTATTCAAACTTATACTTGTTTTTCTTTTATATATTTTGATGATGATGATTAAATATAATTTCAATTTATTGAGTGAGAAGGGGACGAAAAGAAAGGAAAATTTCTTGTTCTTGACCGACACTCTTTTTCCTTTCTCTCTCTCTCCCTATGAGGCGATAATTCTTCTGAATTGCATAAATCATCGACCGACCCCTTTTTCTGTATATATTTTCAATGTATGTAGAAACAACAATATTTATCGTGGTCTAATGCGCCTTTTTAAATGCAAATTTAATTTTCATAGCATATATGAATTTACATTTCTATCAAGTCCTTCAAATTGAATTTACGAGAAAGGATTTTTTTACTTCAAAATTCAATTTGACTTTAAAATTGTTTATTAAGGAAATTCAAACAAAAATAAATCAATAAGCTTTATATGATGAGCATAAAAATCACTCAACTGGGACAAATGCATAAAAAATAATCTATTTTGATTTTGAATGGACACACATGTGATGCATTGCATTGTCTCCCTACATCTACCTTCATATTATGCACATATATGAACTCATAAAAAATATTTTCTATTGTTCTGACTCCTGTCGATATGTCGATTAACAAATAACACGCAAATCGAATGTACAATAGAAAATTTCTTCCACTTTAGTTGTTTGTTTAATGCAATTAGGCTTCATTTTTTATGTACGAAAAAAATGATATTGATGAACTTAAATAGATGATGGACTCGCTTTTTTATGATTTTTATGCTGACATAAACTGGAATTTTATTATGCAATATGCCTGAAATTTGTTTTTGTTTAATTTTATTATGCATAGAAAAAATAACTGCCGATGCATATGTGCATTGTTTATTGATGATCCCCATATGGAATTTAGATATCTTTTTATTGATTAATTTATCCTTATTGTATATAATTGGGCAAAGTATCACGCATTTCAAAAAATTCATCAAATGAAAATTTTCTTGTCTTCTTGCTCATTCTCAAACTTAAGTGTAATTGTCAAAAGGGCTCCGAGTTGTTGTTGTTACATAAATTTTTACATAACCTTCAGGTAAACTTGTCATTTCATTACTTTTTAATTTTTGAATCATTTCCGAATTTAAAGGTTCTTCGATAGGAACTGGCATAATTTTTAATCTTCCATCATTTTGTACTGTTCGCTTGTAAGCTCCAATAACAAATGGATAATCTGTTGTTGTTGATATTTCTCTCATAGGTTCTTGAGTCACAATTTCAGTCTCTTTTTTCTTTAAATTTTCATGATTACCAACCAATTTCATTAGAAAAACGTGCACATGTGCAGCAACTGAAAGACTTTCTTGATTTTGACTTTCAGAAGATTGCAATACGATGAAAATTATCAAACAGTTTAAAATAAAAATTGACTTCATTTTATTGACGTATAAAAATTTTTCAGTAATAAATCTTATCAATGAGAGATTTTTAATGATTCTCTCTTTTAAAATTTAATGAGTTGAAAAAAACAAGCAGAGTCCGAAATCGGTTTATATTTTAGTCATGATCAAGTATGATTGACACGGTGGCAAAGTGGCAAAATTTTATTAGAAAAGTGGCAAAAGTGACAAATTTTTTGTCACCGTGTCCATCCCCTGATTAAACTTTTAGTCGGTTAAAATTTTGTTATTCGAATAAAACCGATTAAATCGATGAGAGTTTAGACCACGGAACTGTATTTTAATAACTCTGAGATCGATTTCACTCGGACACATTTTTAATTTAAAACTTTTCAGTCGACTAAAAGCGACTAACTAAAAATTACTCGATTTGTACTTTATTTTTAATCGACTAAAAATTGTTAGAATTTTAGTAAGTCGTGACTAAAATACAAATCATTTTCGAACTCTGACTTTGAGATTGAAAATTTATTTGATTCAATAAATGAACGTTAAGGCCATTTTCTTATGTTTCATTGAAACAAAAAAATTTATAAATTTTTTTATGATTGTTCTTTAATGTCAATTACAAGTTCCTTGTACAAGCGATCAAAGTCTTTTTCAGAATTTATTTTAATATTACTATAATCAGAAGTCATTTTATCAACTGCATCAAATGAGTGTTTAATTTTTAGTAATGTATCAACAAACGCTTCTCTTTCTTTTTGCTCATAACTTGAATCATAAGAATTAGTGGTTGGTTTAGCCGTTGTAGTTGGTCTCAATCTTAATCTTGCAAAATAAGGATCTTCAGTAGTTCCAGAGTTATAACTTGTAGGCTCAGTTGTTAAAACTTCATAATTTCCAATTAATTTCAGCATAAATATGTGAATTCTAGCACCAAGTGATAAATTTTTCTCACTACAATCATTGTGATGGAATAAAATTGAAATTATTAAAATTATTATCAAAGTGTTTGACTTCATTTTATTTTTTCAGAATTTTATTTTATATTCTTTAAATTATAATGTGAACTTTTTCAGACTAAAATCTGTATGATAATCAGAAACAAGTAGATCAGTTTCAATGCTCTGGTTTTTCAAACGATTATAACGCATTTTTGTTGTTATAAAAGTCCCCTCGGAAATTCTAAACCACGCAGTCGCAAAAATATTATCTCGCGAGAAAAAATTAGTTTTAACTAATTAATTAGTTTGCATTTTTAATGATTGGTCAATTTATAACCGCCTGAGCACCGGTATAATTGAGTTTAGCTGAATTTCGTTTAATTGAAGGAGAATTTCCAAATTCAAAAATTCAAGAAATTTTTCAAAATGTCGGAAAATTTTTGGCGCACTATTTAGTGACTCAGCATAGCACGACTGAGAGGCTACTTATTTATTTAGTGCAATCAACATCTGTGAGGATTCTAACTAGAGCTCAAATATTTAAAACATTTTGGATAATAAAATCAAGAAGATCCAGTGATGGCAACCTAACCTCAAACTTTTTGTGGACCTTGGAGTTAGAGGAGCTACTACTGTTTCAAAGGGGGGACTCAAATATTCTCGGATAGCTCGAATTCTCATTTCATTTGATAGATAGATAGATATTTTATTCAACAAAAAGATTATTTACATATGTATACATAAAATTCAATTCTCAAGATGTTTCAATGGACAACTGAAACAAACATTCTATTCTTGCTTCTCAACAGTGCTTGGACAGACAACAAATTTCAAAATCATTCAAGTTGATTCGTCTGGATCTGATATGCATAGTTGATTATCAACTGTTGGATGAAGCCTACAAGCAGATACACTATAGGTGTATATTATTTTTAACTTATTTATTGCTGTTTTATATAAAATGGTCAAGGAAATGAGTTTTTTTCAAATTTTCTCATTAATATACATTTGCTAGGAGCAGAAATTGTCAATTTAGTCGAAGAGACATCATTCTCATTAATGTAACTGATTTAAGGCCGTTAGGTCAATATCACAATTATTCAATGTATCATTATTATGAATTAAGTTCAGGAAGTTTAATAAAAGATTATTATTATTATTATGTTGTTATAAATCAGTATGACTAGCCAACGTGGACCTGTGCGCGTATTTTTTTATTACCAAAATGTGCTAAAAAGCAGGGATTTGAAAAGAAAAATCAATTTTTGAAAGAAAAACTTTATTATTTATTTGAAACTTTTGCATAAAATTAAATTGAAATTTTGGATACTAGAACTTAAAATTGTTTGATTTTAAAATTACTGAAAGTGAAGTTAACCTAACTTACAATTGAACAATTAAAAACGTCTCACATTGAATCATCTCTCTTGCCTTTCAATTCATGCTTTTTGTTTATTTCTAGAAAATATTCTGATAACATTTTTGCTATAATAATCATCTGCGTCATTATGAAGCTCAGTTGTCGTAGGTCTATCTGTAGTTGTTGTTGTAGAAATGTAAAGTTTAAAATATCCTGCTGGCAAACTTGTCAATTCATTTCTTTCTAGCAAACCAACAATTGCAGAATTTAAAGGTTCGTCAACTGGCTTTGGAATTAATTTAATACTTCCATCATTTTGAATTATTGGTGTCTCAAAACCAATTATGTATGGATATTTAACTGTTGTTGATGTAGTTCTAGGTGTTGTCGAATGCCAAGGTCGATAATGTCTAGGATATTCTTCTCTCATAGGTTTTATTTCTTTTTTAATTGAAACTTCATGATTTCCTATTAATTTCATCAAAAATAGATGAACTTTTGCACCTATCGAAAGATTTTTATCTTCTGCACTGACACAAATTTGATAAATAATAAAAATTATTAAAATTTTGACTAATTTTATTAAATTCATTTTAATCGTGAATTTAATTTGTTATCAATTTGAATTCTCTCATCTTTCTCTCTTTTTTTGAGTTAAATATAATAAAATATTCTCTCAATTTTATAGCAAACATTATTAATTTAATTGTCAGCAATAAAGAGTCAAGAAAAAACATTAAAACATTTCTCAATGCGTAATTTTACATAAAGTTTTAAAAAATTTTAATTACATTATGAAATGAATGAGTTATGTGAATGTTATGCATTATAAATTGTCCATAAAATATTCTTTCACATATATGTGAACTCAGTGATCTATGAGCACATTCAATTGCGTTGACAATAAATTCTTTTCGGGGTTATGAGTCATTAAAACTGCAAAATCATTAAAAGTTGTTGAGAAAGAGTTTGATTTATGTTTGATGACTAAAATTGTTTTTACAAACTTTTAAGTGTCTTCTATTTGTTGTTTTGTAAGCTTTCCTTGCTTCTTTATACAATGTCATTGACTTAAACTATTTTTTTGATATGAAAAATTGATTGGAATTTCTTGATCCAAAACATTTATGCAATTGAACGCTCATTCATCCATGAATATGTGTATTAAAATTTCAAATGTCATTGTCCAGCATCTATTATCTCTAAAGATAAAGTCTATGCCGGAGGCAGAAAATTTTGTGCATGATAATTGAAAATGTTGACAAAGCAATCCATTAGACTATTTTCCATATCTATAGAATAATGTCAGATGTAATTAAACACCTTGAACAGCAGAGAATTTGTTGTTACGACAATGAAGAGAGAAATTCTTTATTTCTATGCCAAAAATCCATCAAGTGAAAACTTTTGCAATTTACATGTGATAATAAAATGCATTTGAGTGCATAAAGGAAATGTTTTCATGTCAAATTGTTTTAATATAGATTAAAAGACAGTTGCCATAGGTGCTAAAGATTACATCATAAATATTTTGATGCAAACATTACAGAATTCAATTTGTCAGACTCAAATTGAAATTTTGATCTTAGAGTAAGAGAAAATATCAATTAGTTTTAATGACCATATCAAATTTTTTGATTTTCTATTGCCAATCAACTTGTTTCTTCCCTTCGTCAATATAAATATTCATTTCTCACCCTTCTCGCTGCTTATATTTGATAATTTTCTCTTCCAGTTTTCAATTATTTTATGAATAAATTTTTAGAACAGTCCACATGTAGGGTGAGTTCACATTATGACACTATCTTTGTGAATCTTAGAAGTAGAAGAAGTTGAAAATTATTGTTTCCCATTTGCAAGAAGAGGAAAATCAAATTAATGAAATTATCTGGTTGATATAATGGCCATCAAGCACTGCGAGTTTTTTTTTATTATCATGCAAAGGGAAAGAAGGTAAAATGACGACACAGTGAGGGCAATGCATCTTGTTAGATGAAGATAAAAGAACCGCGATGAATTCAATTGAATGAAGCCACAAATAAACGGTGTATATGTATGTAAAAGTAGACGACTGACGCAATAAAAGTTGAGCAATTTTTTCATTTGCTATAAATGTAAATTTTTTTTCCTTCATAAAATGAGATGAAAAAATGTCTCATTTCTCACAATAAACATAATAAGATATGAATGCAAATGTAAGCAGATTAGAGTTGTAATGAATTCTTTCAGCGATGTTATCTGTAAATGTCTTCTTTCGCTACTGCTATTGTTGTTGTTGTCTTGTTCCTCTTCTCTCCCTACACTCTCATACCATTTTCTCTCGGAAATGAAAGGAAAATTGCAGAAATAAATTTCATCTCGTTCATTCTGTTTTGCAAATGCTATTTTTCTTCCACAATATAATTTAAAGTGCATTTATTATGAAGCGAAATAGAAGAAGCGAGTAATGAATTTATGAATGAAAATTATCTGAATTCTCTGCTGGTATTTTATTTGAATTCTTGAATGAGGTTTTTATGTGAAATTTTTAGATTTTGCTAAAGTGATCTGATTTGTAAAGATAATTTCCTTTGAAAACTGTAAAATTAAATAAAATATTATATAAAGAGCAGTAAAATTCTGTTTAAGTTATATATTGAAAATGAAATTGATTTTAAATAATAAAATTTTGAATTTATGTTGATTCTTTAAAATTTACAATCCGAATATTTTTTTGAAAATTTTTCATTTATTAAGCAATATAATTTTGTCCTATCAGTAAAATATTTTGATAAGACGTTGTAACTTTTTGACTCATTGTGTTATTTTTAATCAGTTTGTAACTCATTTTTCGTATTCTTATTTTTTGTCACATTTTCGTATTTTTTCTTTTTTAAAAAATTATGAATTGATGTTTATTTTTGCTTAAGTGTTTTTTAATATACTTTTTGCTTTATATAAAAATTTAAAATAACAGAGAAGAATATTTTATAACTGGCATAAATTTTTTGCGATTTGTCTCCATAAAGGCAAATTTATAAAAAAAAATTTTTTAGCGTTTATAAATTTGAATTTATAAGGACAAATCGCAAAAACTTTATGCAAGTTATAAAATGATTTTCTCCATGATCGTTTAAACTTGAAATCTATCATTTAAAATTAATTCATTTGCTCTCATAAGTAAATTATTTTCATGCTTCTTCTTTTACTTTTTTATTTCGCTCTGTAAATTATTCGCGTGATGACAACGATAGAAAAATTATAAAATTTAATCATGAAGCCTTTAAATAAATTAGTCTCGACAACAACAAGCATTTAAATTATTAAAGAGTAAATTACTGTCGTCATTGTTGATGCTAATTTACTCATTGCATGTCATTCAATACACATATGTGTGTAAATTAAATGAGCCCATTGTAAAATGGTTGACATGATTTTTAATAGACACAGACAGTGAAAATAAAAAAGAGAGAAAAAAATTTATTATATGACACTGAACTCTTAATATTGCCCGTAAATTATCAAAATAAAAGAGAGAAAGAGAAGGCAAACAACTCTGTAAATCAAAGCAATTCATCACGATTTGCTGATCCTGGGTATTGAAATTTATCGACACTTTTTTATTCATTCGAGTTTATGCTCTATTGCGGTCCATTGTGTGCATACGACGACTGAATGGGAGGACAAACATGTAAGAACCGCAATTACTTTTTTTAATAGCCACAAAATATCTGATTTATTATCAGCGCCCGATAAATTTAGTCTCTTTGCAAATAAAGGCATTAAGCTATTCCCGGTCATTATTATTATGTGCCACAGCAAAAGAGAGAAAGAGCTTGCTAATAACTTCTTGATTTATGTCATTGGATTTATGCTCAAAATACCATGAGGTCGATGTTTTATTTGCCTCTAAAATTAAAAATAATAAAAAAAAGAAGGAAGCCTGCTCGCTATGAGTATTTTTTTGAGGGTGAAATTAAATTTTCATCTACACACATGTAATGGGCGTAAATTTTTAATTGGAAATGAACACAAACACTCAAATTTGAGACCTGTTATTTGCTTCTATAGTGACATCGAGAATCCTTCATTTACACACCAGGTATCAAAAATATTTCCTCATTTCTAACCAACTGTGAACACAAAAAAAAATTCTTCTACTTATTTTGAGTAAAACCATAACAGATGGTTGCGAATGAGGGTCAAAGTGTCTGGGTGGAATATATTTTTATAATCGACAGCACTGGTGAGTTATGTGTCGCTTTATTTATGACATAACAAAGAATTAAATGAATTATTCGATTGATTTCAATGAAGAATATTTCTTTTCCACTTTCACTTCACAACTGGTTGTCCTAAAAGTGCTCTTGAATTACTTTTGTCGACTAATAGTGATGATGATGATGATGATTTCCTGTTACTCCACTGTGAAGCGTAGGGCGTTGTATATGACTGCTCCAATTTGAAGCGTGTTCCGTCACAACAACGAGTCATTCATCATTCCGACGATACGATTAATGAAGACAGGGGATGAGCCTGACGTTCTCGTAATATTCGTCGGTGGACCTTACCTTTTATACTGCGATCCGATAGCAGTAAGTTCTGAGCGTGAAAAAATACCTGAAAATTCAGAATCCTCAAGGCTTCCACCTCGGGATTCGAATCCAGGA
>JACWBX010001197.1:0-25505 GCA_014622435.1 Polypedilum pembai
GGAATATAATTAGTTAAAAATGTCAATTTTTTCTAACTTCAATATACATATTATCTTACCATATGCATATCATCTTGACTTTATTTATAATCTCCAATGCCTAAATATATAAACTGAATAGAAATTTGATGAAGTTTTTAGATTTAAATCACAATTTTGCAAAAATAAAATACTCACATTTTTTTCTTCAAACTAAAAACACGCGGCTCGTATTAACACTAATAAAGTTTTTTATGAGTGTCATAATGTAACTTTATAAGTTTTATAAATGATTAATTTTTATAACGATTTTTATGAGTGTCATAAAGCAACTTTATGAGACTTAGAAAAATTTCACTTGTTATAACGATTCTTTATGAGTTTCATAATGTTTTTATAAGACACAATATAACTTTATATGACTCAAAAAACTTTTATAGGTCTCGTAATAACTTTTTGAAATTCATAATGAGAGTTATGCCAAAAAGTACATTTTTCTCTTTGTGTAGTGGCTACTGGCTACAGATCAATAGATTAACAACTCTGAAATAAAAATAGAAAATTTATTATAATTTTTATTTATTTTAAATTTCTTATAAAATAAAATTCATAAGCAAAACGTGATGAAACTTGTTAACAAAGATGAGAAAAGGAGTGTCAGCAAGTCAGCAAAAAAATAATATTTGATTTTCTATCGATAAATTTAAAGCAAATAAATGACAAAACCGAGTGAAATGACAAACAAAAAAAGTTTTTTGATGAGATAATTGCTTAAATATTTTCAAGTCCGGTTCTTAGCAAACTAAAAAGTTTCATTCAACTTCCATAATTGGAACTAACGCTAATAACTCAACAATTAATTCCAATCATTCAGTTACACTTTCATTGAACACTTAATCTTCACAATTGAGCTAGTGTGAATTTGTTGAAGAAATTTATGATCATAAAGCGTTAATTCGTTGCAGCTCGTTTAAACCATGATCATTTTCAATGATGGATTAGTTGTTCATTTTTGAATTAAATGATTGATTTTTTTGAAAAATGAAAATTTGCTGACAAAAATTTAATTTTTATGTCAAAATCCTAATTTCATTTCAACTTTATCGATATCATAACGTAATAATTGTTTTAAATCTCAAAAAGATTAGTTTCGTTTTGAAATTAAATGAATTTAACAGGAAGCATTACAGAAAGTTACTATTTAGAAAAATTTCAACGAAAAAAATTGACATGAAGTTTTCCAAAATATTCATCTCCTGAAAATTTCAACAGTTTCCTATTTTCTTGCGTTTAAATATGCTCAAATCCATCAATTCAAAATTGTAAAAGCAGAAAATTTGTTATGTACTTTTGTCTAATTTACAGTGGATTTTTTGCTACTTCTGTCAGTTGATATATTAAGATTTTTAGTTCAAAATTTGCTACCTTAATAAAAGCTTTATTTATTTAATTTTCAAAAGATTTCTAGAATATATTTTCAACCCATTCAATTCAATTTTCATTTCAATCTTTCTCACTAATTAAATTTGAAAATTTGCCGCTGCAATCACGAGACTGATTGATAATCAAATTACAAACACAGTTAAACTAGTTAACTGACAAGTTACAGCAAGTCATGAATGTTCGATAATATCAAAGTAAACATGCAGCATAGCTAGTAAACACCTTTATGCATGACATCGCATTACAAACATTCCCACTGACTGACTTTAGCTTGTGCTAATAGAGAACAAAGTTTGAATCTCAGTTATTATTCAAATAAATATTGTATAAGTGTGAATAAATATTCATGTGAGAAATTAAAGTGCATTATTTTTGAATTTTCAATAGTTAAAATTAAAATTTGTAGAATTTGTTTTTGTAAATTTTGTTTTAAAATTTTTTAAGCAAGAGTTATGGACTTTTTAATTTTTGTATTGATCTTGGAACGGTTTTTTTTGTGCTTTTGTTTTTTCAATTCCGGAAATCATATTAAATAATGTGAATCAGTAATAAAAACCGTCATTAATGTGTTTAAAGCTTATTTTCCCACATTTTATTGCAAATCTCAATTCTATGAAAATTTAGTGTTAATGATTTGATCTCGAAGTAATTTCAAAAGTTTTTCTGTGAAATTCACGAAAATTTTTTGAATAGATAATATTTTTGAGAACATTTTGACATCAGAATGACCACATGCAGAGTTGTTAAACTATTGGATCGTAGCCAGAAACCAAAATCTGCTGTAGTCAAATTGATACTGTAGAAAGTAGCCGAAATTTACAAAGTAGATTGTAATTTTTCAACTCTTACCAGATGTCAGTAAACATGGTTTCTGTCAGACGTGGAGATCATCTTTAAAGTTTGCTATATTTTAACGTTTGTAATTTATTTTTAGTTCTTTACAACAAAAAAGTGAATGAAATTTAGAAAGATTAAAAATTTGTTTCGTAAATTTAATTACTCAAGAAAACAGATAAAAAAGAATTGTGAAAATTTAAAAAAGAATGAAAGAAAAGTGAAAAGAATTTCAAAATGAGAGAAAGATTAAAAAAAATAAAGATATAAAGAATTCTTCCAAAGTCTTAAACGTAAAGTTTAACAAGTTCACTATTATAAAGTCAATAAAACAAACTATGAGTTAGTATTGTTAATAAAGTGGTTGCAGGTAGCCAAAGATACTAATATACCTAATAAAATAATTTTTAAAGGAAATGGACTAAAAGTAAAAGAAGTGTGAACTGATCAACTTTTAGTAATTTTTATGATGAAAACGAAGTAGAAAAATAGTTTTTCTAAAGAAAAGACTAAAAATAGACTTAATGTAAAAAATTAATTTTTAATAAATTAATTTTTTTTTGTAATTTTAAAGCCTGCACTAATTCCAATAGACTTGATTTTAATATATCACGAGATAAAATTTCTTTTTTTTTTAAAGTTTTAACTACTCTTCAAAAATGTCAACAAACTTTAAATTATTATTTCAAAAAAAAATTCTATTCATCAGTTATTCTGTTTATCCCATCTACTTATCCATTCACTCTTCATTTTTCATCCCTCACAGACACAATCAGTCAGACACAGAAAAAAGACTTCTTCATAAAATCAATATTTTTCTACACTTTTTCACAAGCAAGCATAAAATGTTGATATGAGAAAAATAAGACTCTTCAGACAGTGCGAAAATATCTTTCAATTCAATTAATTCTTAATTTTTTTACTTTTTAAGTTGTAGTAATTTCATTAACGGTTAATGATTTTGTACAAACATTCAAAAAACTTCACAAAAAAACATTTCAAAGTAAGAATATTCGAAAAATCACACCTTACTTAAAATCTTATTATGTGTGAAAAAACAGATCAAGGAAATCTTTGTTAGATCAAATTACATAAACCAATAATAGTTTACACTCATTAGCTTCACAATTGAACTACATTAAAGCCACTTTTTTGATCTAAGTTATGAATATGGAAATATTTTTTGTAATTATTGCCAATCATGGTGTTTGGCATGTATTGTTGTTTGAATTTTGATGGCTTTATACTTTTACACTGACCACTTGAACTTTAAAATTGTTAGAAATAGTGAATGATTTTAATTCCTTAATTTTACAGAAAAATTAAATAAAAACTGAAAAAAATAAAAATTAAAAATTAAAAATAAAAGTCATAAATTAATTTTAAATATGGATATCGCAACATTACCTGATGATGTACGAGAAAAACTTGCTGAATTAGAATTGGAATTGTCTGAAGGTGAGTTGTTAATTATTTTAAGATAAGTTTTGAGATAATAAAAAGTTATGTGATGTCTGAAGCTTGTACTAGCTTCAAAATTAAAAATTTAGTAGTTTAAAATTGAAATATAAATGATTTTATGTTCAGGTTTTAATAAATTAAATCTATAAATTTTATTTGACTTTTAAATTAATTTTGAAATGAAATGCAAATAGAAATTTATAACACTACCTTTTGTTCTTGAATGAAAAATCCAGAACTTATATTAAAGTCAAAGAAGCTAAACTTCTAAGGTTTTTCATAGGACTTTTGTTGTAAAATTAAAAATTTAATTTAGCACTAGTCTGCTATTTGTTCAGTCTTTTGGATTGAAAAACGCAAATGTAACAAATAATTTTCAGAACTTGATAAAAATTTTAACCTTGAAGTCTATCAAGTTATTTCATTTCAAAATTTTTCTAATATATTCTGAAATTTCAATAACGCTTGCAATTTACTTTGCTAATAAATTTTATTTTTGGTCATGAAAGCCAGTTAATATCTTCAATTTTTAATTTCCTTGAAAAATTCAATATTTTCTCTCTCATAAATTTAATATCATTCATCATAGTCTCTTCTGTCCTTACACTTCACTGCCATCACGATGAGATTGTTTACAAACTTCTTATGCGACGAAGCACTCTTTGGTAAATAGAAGTCAAAGCATAAATAACGATAGAAAATCTCCTTGAGCTAGAAAACTGTGTTTATCGAACTAAAAGGAAGCTGTCGCATGCTCTTTCTCTTTGTCTCATTTTCTCTAACAGTGCTGAATAAAATATTATATTAGAAAAGTTCAAGGACATTCTTTATGTTGTTGCTTAAGGTAATGGATTAGAAATGAAATTGAGACAAATGTCTGAAAATTAATTTTGTTGAAGTTCAAGAGATAAAGAGAAAAAAAACGAAATTCCTTATAATTATGTGAATTTATGAAGATCTTAGATAATTTTTGCTTAAAAGCCCAAGCTTAGAAAGGTTGAGTTAAAATTCTTGTAGACTCTAAAATAATTCAAATATTAATGTTAAAAATTTTGCCAATGTGATATTTTTTAAAAGACAAATAATTAGATAGATAGATTAGAATTTATTCAGAGTTTTGGAACCAAGTTTTAAGTTATTTTGCGTGAGTTTCTACAACCTGTTGCAATTTCTATTTAATTAATTTAAGTCAAATAATTAAAGAAATCCTGTCGTAGACACAGGTTGCTCTTTTTTGCTCTCATTTGCTCTTTCTTGATCTTCATTTGATCTTTTTGCTCTTTTTTTGTGTCCTGTCTGGAAATAAACCAGAAATTTATTAAACTTTTTTCAAAAAGTTTTATTTTTTGATAGCTAAATAAGTAGTCACTGAAAAATCGTTAAAAATTAAAAATTAATAACAAGCATAAAAAATAATTTTCTTGCTTTAAAATTTAATATTAATAATGATTTTCCGCTCAATTTTTCCCTCACATATGCTTCAGACACTCAAAAAGAAAGTCAGTTGTTGTTGTCATTAAAAAATTATGTCAATTGTTGTCGCTTTTTTCTTTCTTCTTCATACATTGTCTCTATTTATAAAATAATAACTCAGTAACAAAGACAGTAAGCAAGCAAAATATTGTGTTTGTAATTTTTGATGTGTAACGTGAGATGCATAAATTACCACTAAAATGCAGATATGAAAGCATGTTAGCGATAGCATGATAATTATCATGTTAATTGGCCGACAATCAAATGCTGTTTTAAGTTGGAAGAGAAAATTTTTAAAAACTTTTGATAAAATTGTTTTAAATTTGAAACTTTTCAGTTAAAATTTTTTAAATTTATTAAAAATCAAAAATGTAATCTTTCAAACTCTTTAGCTTATTTACATTTTGCAATCATCAGTTTGTCAGTAACTCATGCCATTTGATATGTAAATAATGAAATTTAAGTTGTGAGTCTTAAAATAATGAGAAATTGCATCAGTTTGCTTGTAAACAATTATTTGAAATATGAGAAAGTGTAGGCAGTTACTTAGTGAAGCTGCCAATTGTCGTCATACACAAAACCTGATTTCTATCGAGACTTATTGTTTTGCTGGAATATGAGAAGGCTGATATGCAAACTGTGTGCAGTAACTTTATGGCGTTCACTTTGTTTGTTGATATTTAGTTTATTAACTGTGCAGAGTGTTTAATGGGTTGGAAAAATTACTTTCAATTAAATAAAACGCAAAACAATAATTTGAATTTGTGGTAAATTTGCTTATTTTAAATTAGATCTTTGGCTACTAATTTTATGCAAATTATGTGAAATTAATAGTTAAAATTTGTTGAAGTATAAAAAATTTTAATTAAAATATTTGAATTTTATAAAAATTTTTTGAAAATTTCTTAGAAATTTCGAATTTAATGAAACTTTTAAAAATCAAAAAGTTTTCTATCAGTTCGAAGCTTTTCTTCTTTAAAAATCATCTGTTTTATCATACCACAGCTATTCCTCTTTTTCCTCCCTCCTTTCACTTCAAACTAACCGTAAACAATGTTTGCTAGTTATTTGCTTTCATCTGCACTTAATTACTTCATTTTCTTTTTCTTTTTTGCTGAGCACAGCACGTGCATTTAAGCAAATTCATGCAAAAATTATGTTAACATCTTTCACTCAATTATGAGCACTTAAATGTGCTCATTTTTAAGGTTGATGAATGAGTAAACTTGTTGAGCGATTTGAAATTCAAGTAGAAATTTTATAAAATCAAAGGGTTAGAACTCTTGATAGCGAAAACATAGTAACCATTGAAAATTAAAAATTTTATATGAAACGAAAAAAAATTTAACAAAAATTTTTGTTAAAGTACTTCCCACTTAAAAAAAGTAACTAAGATTTGTTTACAAAATAAGTTGTTACATTTTCAAACATTATACTTAAGTTTTATTTTCTTGTAAACGTAAGTTATTTTGAAAAAAGAATTTCTTTTTCAATTGACATTTTAAGAATTATCGTATAAAATTTTTTTCTAGAAATCTTAATGAATTATGTTAAAAAATACCAATATTCTTGTCAATATGTATTTTTCAGTAAAAGCTATTATAAATTTTTTGATAAAAAAAAAATTGATTCTTTCTGACTTCATCTCTATTTTCAGGCGACATAACTCAAAAAGGCTACGAGAAAAAGCGACAGCGTTTACTTGCTCCATATTTGAGTGCTACTGCAGCTACTACTAACAACAACAATGGAACTGCATCAGGTCAAGGTCAAGGTTAGTATTTAAAATCACACACAAAAGACAATCGCGATATTCAATAAAGATAAAAAAAATTTTAAATTGATGACCAAAGCAAAAGAGCAAATGAATGAATAAAAATGAAATCGATCAAATTGTGTTCAATTAAAATCTTTTCTCTATCTGGCAAATACACAAGAGGATTGAGAAAATAACCTTTCGAGATTTATGGCATAGTTTTGTATTTAATAATTATAAGATTAAATGGTTTGAAATTTCAAGGTGAAAGAAGATTATTTTAAATAGAATAAAATGAAAATCATTTTTAATGACTTTTAAGCTTTTTTGGAAAATCTTTCTTGTAACTTAATAAGATTAAAAATTCTTGTTTAGATTTTGTGAATATTTTTAAAAAGCTTTGTAAATTTCAACAGTTTGAGTTTGAATTTTGCGTGGACACATAACAAAAGAACAAATGTGTGTTTACACTTGAAAAATTCACTCAAAAAAACTAAAATTGAAATTTATTAAAAAATCTAACAAAACAAAATTTTGGTGCTGGAACTAACTCAAGCAAATTTTTCTTTCTTTTTTATTTTTCTTTCCACTTTTGTGATATTTTTCTTTCTTCCTTCTTCTATCCACTAAAAACTAACCTCAACACCTAACAGACACTCATAATTACGTAAACAGTTCAGTGACTGCCAATAGCAACAGTAATTCGCAATGTTCTCATGGTCAATCGTCGTCTGGTTCACGCCATAGCAATGAGAAACAGCATAATTACGTCAATCAACCGCCACTCGTGCCACATCATCATCACCATCATCATCATCCTAAAGAAGGCAGCAGTGCTCACTCGAAGCATAGACGAAATGGTCAAAAGAGAGTTACTCACAATGAAAAAAGATATCACTCAGGTAGTGGGAATTAAGTGATGGTGTTTTTGGAAAAATTTGAAAGAAAGAAAAAAAAATCTGAAGGTTTTAGGAAAATTAAAACCTTTTTTCTTTCTTTCAATTTAAGCACAAAAAAATTTCATGAGACAAGAAGCTGGTTAGAAATTATAGTAGTAGTTAGTAGCATGCTTGTTTGTGTGACATTTTTACTCCATTTCTCTTGCATAACTTAGCACTCAATTGAATTACTCATTCATTTAACATTCCGCTCTATTAATATTCAAGCTCGAATTATTTTGTGAAAAATTCTTTAATTTCTGTAGGCTGCTTTATTTGAGTTGTTTTTATTGGTAGAAAAGAAGTTAAAAAAACTTCCATTAATTGAATTTTATTTTTTAAGAAAATTTGGTGAAATATTTGAAATTTATTCACTCAGAGTTGTTAAACTAATGGTGACTAGTAGCCAAAATATCCAATGACATACTTTTTTAAATATAGCGAGCAGTTACATAAATCATTTGGCTACTGGCTACTATTTCTCAAATAGATAAAAGTATTTAGACGAAATCTACTGTAGAAAGTAGCCAAAAGTTTCAAATTAGATTCTACTTTTAGAACTCTGTTTTTACTTTTTTTTAAGAAACTTAGGAAATAAGAATAAATTGAGGTCTGAAAATAGAAAGTATTTTTAGCTTTTTTGTAAAAAAAAAAAACCAATAAATAATTATATTAAATATTCTAAATAAAATATTCATTACAAATAAAATTTAAAGTTAACAACGAATATGAGGTTGGTTGAAGAAATAAAAGGATTTGTGGGAAAATTAGAAAATGTTAGGCAATTTTTAACAATTTATGAAAATTTGTGGAGATATCGAGAAATTGAGGGGATTTTACTTCAATGTCAGCTCTGAAATTAATTTATTCTGGCAATTTAAAATTTTTTCTTAATTATTAATAGACACTAATCTGTTTCTTCGAAAATGCTACTCAAATCAATGAACCTTTTCAATTATTTTAAAGATATCAAAGTTTGATTATTGCTAAAATATCCTCGTTTCAATTCCATGAAGAACCTAAAAAGGCAAACTTTTACAATTTAAATTAGTAAATAAAAGTTATACAAACAACAAACTAAGTCAACTTTCTTAATACATTCATAAAAACAAACTTTTTTCTTTAATTCATAAAATTGCATCTCAATTAGCAATCAAAAGTTGAAAATTCATTAAACTTTTTTCATTTACATAGCCGAGAAATTTTATAAGAATAAATTTATCAATCATAAATGACTTCTAATCATAAAAATTATTCATTGAATTTATACTTTATGATTTCATTTAATTTTTAATTTTTATTTCTTTTTAATTTCAAATCAAAAAACAAAAACCAAAAAAATAAAAATTTACTCCAGCTGAGCTTCAAAGACAACAACAACAATTTGTAGCCCAAAAGCTCTTATCTGCACAGAAGCATGTGGCTGTGACACACCCACCAATACCACAGCAAGCAACTATCGTTTATCGAACACAGCAGCAGTCCATTGTGCAGCAATCAAGCGATCAATCGCAGTCGTCGCCATCGAAAGGTGAGGTTAGACACAGAAGTCGGTCAGGACGACAACATGATGCTCGCTATACGAGTGGTAAAAGCTTTTTATTTGTTTTTATTTTGCATGTTAGTTTTTTAAGCATGAATTTTTGATTTGATGTAAAATTTAGTAGAATTCAAAACTTTTTTTAACTAGACAGCTTCTTTGAAAATTTCATCGAATCAAAAGAAAAAATTTCTCACGTCTCATTTAACCACAAATTAAGCCTTAAACTTTTTTTTCTAATTTTCTTTCATTTTTGTGTTATTTTTTTACCAAAAAAAATACATTGTTTTTGCCGCTGCCGTCTGCACATCATCACCAATCATCTCTCTCTTACTCTCTTAACATCCTTACTCAATCAAAATCGCATTTTCATTGCTATGAAACGACGGAAAAAAAATTAATTTTTCTTGCCTTCTCACACCATAAAAATGGTACACACAACGTGATTAACCATCAACACATTCATCTCTCTTCTCGCGCATTTTTTGTCTGTCACTGCTTGCTGATAAAAAAAACATTAATTTGCGAGAGTAGAAGTAAGACAAGAGGCAGTCCAGCAGGCACTCGCTGCACTAAAAAATAGACCTAAACCGAGTCTGCCGATGCCGTCTAAACGCTCATCGGTTTTTAATCGAAGTCCTGAGCGTGGTGACGAACATGACTCAGGTAAAATTCATTTGGGAAAATTTTTAAACTTTATTTTGTTCTGAACTTTTCCTCTAATTTTTCAAAATTGTTCTTCTAGACTCAACATCTGAAGGTTCAACGCCTGAAAACATTTCAACCCCAGACCATGATGTTGGCTACAATCTTCCACGTGACCATATTGTATCATCATCGCGTGAACAATTGAAACTTCCATCATCATCACGCGATCATCGACGATCACAAGTTAGTTCGCATACACATCAAGTCAGTGACACTAGCTCAACCGGCTCACCACCAGCTCATGCAAGACACATTGCGCCGCCACCTGGTTATGATTATGCAACTGAATTAAGCGATTTAAGCATCACTAGTGTTGGACGAAGTAAGTTTTTATCTTAATCTATTTTCATAGCTTGCTTATGTTAAAATAATTTTTTCAGACCAACCTGACATCACACAATTTAATAGCACGCGACATGGTGCCGATCGAGTCACACGTTATGTAAATCTTTCACAAGCTGAGCCAGGTGATACATCAACTGCAGGTCGATGGAAAGTTTCAGCAAAAATTCAACAGTTACTCAACACACTCAAGCGACCAAAACGACGACCACTGCCAGAATTCTATGAAGACAATGATATTGAACTTGAAATTGCAGCTAATGCTAAAGACCCACACGCACCTAAACCTGAAGGTGCAACAATGACTCCAGTCAATGGTGAACAACTTGTCATTACTTCTGGCTTGCCGCGAACACTTGAAGCAGCTCTACAACGTTATGGAACTTCAAGCTTCAAAGCACCAATGGCGACTGTTTTAGATACAAATGGAAAACTCACTACGACATTGACTTATGGCAAATTATTATCAAGAGCACAAAAAATCGCTCATGCACTGACTACAAAGTTATTTAGTAAAGGTCCAGAACAAGTAAAGCTCAAACCTGGTGATCGTGTTGCTCTCGTGTATCCGAATGCCGATCCATTGAATTTCATCACCGCTTGGTATGGTTGCATGTTTTGTGGTCTTGTTCCAATTCCAATTGAGCTGCCATTGAGCACCAGTGATCAACCACCACAACAAGTTGGCTTTCTTCTTTCATCTTGTGGTGTACAAGTTGCACTCACTTCTGAGGCTTGCCTTAAAGGCCTTCCAAAGTCAACAACTGGTGATATAGTAAAACTCAAAGGTTGGCCACGTCTTCATTGGTTTGTCACTGAGCACCTGCCGAAAGTGCCAAAAGACTACAACCCCCAATCAAATCGAATTACTGAAGATGCAACAGCCTACATTGAGTATACAAGTGACAAAGAAGGATCTGTAATGGGTGTGACAGTTACACGACAATCAATGATTCAACATTGCAGAGCATTGACTATGGCTTGTCATTATACTGAAGGTGAAACAACTGTTTGTGTTCTAGACTTTAAAAGAGAAGGTAAAAAGTTAAATTTTACTCACAATTTCAAAAAATTCTAAATCTTTTTCTATTTTTTAGTTGGTCTTTGGCATGCAGTTTTAACAAGTGTTCTCAATGGTATGCACGTGATTTTCATTCCATATGCTTTGATGAAACTTCGACCATCATCATGGATGCAACTTATAACAAAATATCGAACATCATGTTGTTTAGTCAAATCACGAGATCTTCATTGGGGTCTTTTAGCCACTAAGGATCATAAAGACATTAATTTAGCTTCGCTACGAATGTTGCTCGTTGCTGATGGTGCAAATCCATGGAGTCTTTCCTCGTGTGATCAATTTTTAAATGTTTTCTCGTCAAAAGGTTTAAGAAGTGACGCAATTTGTCCATGTGCATCGAGCAGTGAAATTTTTACAGTTTCACTTCGACGACCTGGTCGTGGAAACATGGCTTATAGTCAAGGAACAGCAACAACAGGTCGTGGTGTACTTTCTATGGCTGCTCTCTCACATGGTGTTGTTCGTGTTGATTCGGAAGATTCATTAACTTCATTAACACTTCAAGACTGTGGACAAGTGATGCCAGGTGCAAGCATGATTGTAGTCAAACCTGAAGGTCCACCAGTTTTGTGCAAGACAGATGAAGTAGGTGAAATTTGTGTAACATCAGGCTCAACAGGTTGTGGATATTTCGGTCTCGAAGGACTTTCAAATTCTACCTTCAAAGTGCTTCCATTAGTTGATACAACACCTGTAAGTGTCCCAGGTCAAACAGCAACAATGGGATCGACTTCAAGTGGAAAAGATTTAGATTTGAATTTAAAACCTATTGGTGATGATCCTTATGTTAGAAGCGGACTTTTAGGCTTTTTAGGTCCAGGTGGTTTGGTCTTTGTGTGCGGATCTCGTGATGGGTTGATGACAGTATCAGGAAGAAAACATAATGCTGATGATATTATTGCTACTGTTTTAGCTGTTGAACCTATGAGGTAAAAATAAAACAAAATTTTTCCTAAAATAATTTGTTAAAATGAAAATTCTTTTAGGTTCATTTATCGAGGCCGCATTGCAGTTTTTTCAATAAAAGTTCTTCGTGATGAGCGTGTTTGTGTGATTGCAGAGCAACGACCAGATTGTAGTGAAGAAGAATCATTCCAATGGATGTCACGAGTTTTACAAGCTGTTGATTCAATCCATCAAGTTGGCATTTATTGTCTCGCTTTAGTGCCACCTAATCATCTTCCAAAAACACCACTTGGTGGCATTTATTTATGCGAAGCAAGACGAAGATTTTTAGAAGGAACTTTGCATCCTGCTAATGTTCTTATGTGCCCTCATACTTGTGTTACAAATTTACCAAAACCAAGAGACATTCATCAAGGTAAAAAATTTTATTTTAAGTTGAGTTGTTGAAAATTGAGATCCTTTTTGAGTTTATTTTACTTCGGCCAGAATGAAATAGATAAGAAAATTAATTAAGAAATAATTTTCATTATTGTGAGTAGATTCGACTGCTGCAGTTGCTGTGTAAAAAATATCTTTAGATTTGCTAAAGCTTAAGCAATTTTTCTTTCACTTATCATTTAAATTTCATTATCACTTTAGTAATCCACCTAACCACCTCTAACACCTTTCGTGTGTGCTATTTATGTAGAAAAAAGTTTATTTTTAGTTTTTCTGTCAACTTTCTTGTGGTACTGCAATAAGATAATTTTTTAATTTAAAATAGATGAGATTGAAAAATTTTTATAAGAGATAAAGTAAATTTATTTTCACTTATGTTAGGGTTGTTTGCAGAGTTGTAAAAGTAGAATATACTTTGTAGCTTTTGGCTACTTTCTACAGTAGATTTTGACTACTGGCTACAGTTCAGAAGATTAACAACTCTGGTTGTTTGGATATTAAGTAATGAAAAATAAAATATTTTAAATAAGTCCTTTATCGTGCATTCTAAGAGAAACAAAATTTTGTTCTCGCTTTTCTAATTTTGTTATTCGCGACTGTGATTTTTCTTATGTAGTTAATTGCTTACACGAATATAAAATTTTTGTCTTCATAGACAGTAAGCATTTGACAATTTAGGCAAAATTTTCCAAAGATTTATGTAAATAGCTCGAATAACCAAAAATATGTTATGACTTTCTGTTTACTTGTTGTGATATGCCAAAGACATATGGCATAAAATTGTAAAAAAAACATTACAAACTGAAAATTTTTACTTTAATACAAAGTAATACAAAGTTAACTATCGACATCAACAGAGTAAACAACTCTTCTTGTTTATCTTGCATTTAGTAGTTAAAATCCAAATAATTCTTTTATTAAAAATTTTTCTTTCTCAATTCTTTTATTATTTGAACTTTTTTTTTAATATTTCTGCAGTTCATGAATGAAATAATTTAAATCGTTCGCTAGCTCGCTCAGACTAAAATTAAATAACATAATAAACTGATTGGCTAAAATTAAATCCTGGCTATTTCTGAAATTAACAATTAACATTTTCCCATATTTATCCTCATAGTCCTAAATTTCCTAATTTGTGCTAAAATTGTGATCAAAATAAATTTTTATTATAAAAATTGGTCCCAATTCAAAGCTCAAAGTTTCATTTTTAATCAACTAAAAAAAATCTAACAAATGAAAATTTTCTTTTTTCTCTTTTCTCTCCTCAAAACACTCAAAACTAATTCATCTGTGAAAAACAAAAATTTGACCTTTCCCTGCTCATTTTTCTTTCAAAATTCAAAATTTATTTTTCATTTCTTTTGATACTCACTTTTAACGGTTATTTAAAATAAAATTTAAAAATTTACTAACGGCTAAAAAATTTCATTATTTTTCATTCATTCACTAATAAACAAACATGAACTCAAACAATTTATTTGCTGTTGCTTTCCTTTATAATTTTTCATTGTCACATAACTTTCACATTAACCACTCATTAATCCATCATCAAAATACATGTGTACTTTTCTTCTTTCTCTCTCCATTTCTGTCTTTTTCTCACTCCATCACTCTCATTACAAAATCTTTTTATTTTAAATGAAATTTATTTTTAAAATGGCCGAAAAAAAAACCGTTAAAAATACTTTAATAAAAAATATGAAAAAAGGCTCAATGTCACAACTTTGTGGCACATCAACTTCAAATGCTTCGTCATCTCTTGCTACCACAGATGCATCCGTTGGACCAGCTTCAGTGATTGTTGGAAATTTAGTTCAAGGAAATCGATTGGCACAGGCACAAGGAAGAGAACTTGGATTTACTGATGACAATAAGGTTAGCAAAAAAAATTTTAGTTTCAGAAAAAAACCTGATTGGACAGATTCAATAATAAATTTTGAACAAAATATATTTTGTCATTAAATTAAAAATTTCTTCGTTCTTCTAGCATCAACTAATAACAGGTGTTTTAAGATGGCGAGCAAATTCATCACCTGATCATGTTCTCTACACATTGTTAAATTCAAAAGGAGCTGTTGCGAAAACTTTAACTTGTTCAGAACTTCATAAACGTGCAGAAAAAATTGCAGCTTTACTTCAAGAACGTGGAAAACTTAATTCTGGTGATCATGTTGGTGAGTTTCATAAAAATTCTTTTTAAACGTCTCAGTAAGGTTTTTATCAGAGCATGAAGTCGATTAAAAATTTGTACTTAAGTAGACTAAATTTACTCGACTTCGAGTTCTGGTTTTTATGTCTAACTTGGGATTTTCTAATACGTGAAAGAATAAAATCAACTAAACTAAATTTAAAATTTCATTTTTAAGCTTTAATATTTCCACCTGGACTTGATCTTATTGCTGCTTTTTACGGTTGTCTATATATCGGAGCTGTTCCAGTAGTCATTCGTCCACCTCATTCACAGAATCTTGTCACAACACTTCCAACTGTTCGAATGATTGTTGACGTTTCAAAAGCTGTGATGATTCTTTCAATTCAAAATGTCATCAAATTATTAAAATCACGTGAAGCCGCAACATCAGTTGATGCTAAAACATGGCCACCAATTATTGATATTGAAGACAATCCTAAACGCAAATTGGCAGCTACTGCTAATGCAACACTCGAATCAACGGCCTACTTAGATTTTTCAGTTTCAACTTGTGGACGATTAAGTGGTGTTATTGTGACACATAAATCATTATCATCACTTTGTGCATCATTGAAACTTGCTTGTGAACTTTATCCATCGAGACATGTTGCTTTGTGTTTGGATCCGTACTGTGGACTTGGTTTTAGTATGTGGACATTATTGAGTGTTTATAGTGGTCATCATTCATTGCTTATTGCTCCTTATGAAGTAAGTTGGGTGAAATTTAAGTTTAGAAACTTTTTTTTTAATTCATTTTTCTCAGGTTGAAGCAAATCCATCACTATGGCTCTATACACTATCACAATATAGAGTTCGTGACACATTCTGCAGTTATGGTATTATTGAGCTCTGCACAAAAGCTTTAAGCAATTCCATTCAATCATTGAAACAGCGAAATATTAATCTTGGATGCGTTCGAACGTGTGTTGTTGTAGCTGAAGAACGGCCAAGAGTTCAATTGACACAACAATTTTGTAAACTTTTCCAAGCTTTAGGTCTTAACAATCGTTGTGTTTCAACGAGCTTTGGATGTCGTGTTAATCCAGCAATTTGTGTTCAAGGAGCAAGCTCAGCTGAAAGCTCTCAAGTAAGAAACAATTGATTTTAATATTATTTTTATTTTTAAAAAAATTTCATGTTTTTTAGGTCTATGTAGATCTCCGCGCATTGCGCAATAATCGTGTAGCTTTAGTAGAACGTGGTGCACCAAATTCTTTGTGCCTAGTCGAATCTGGCAAATTATTGCCAGGTGTTAAAGTCATTATTGCCAATCCAGAGTCAAAAGGTCAATGTGGCGAATCACATTTGGGTGAAATTTGGGTAAAATTTTTAAATTTCTACAAAATTCAAATTTTTAAATTAAAATAATATTTTAGGTACAATCAGCACACAATTCCAGTGGATATTTCACAATTTATGGTGACGAGACAGACTACAATGATCATTTTAATGCCAAATTAGTCACAGGCTGCTCAACGACAGAGACTTGGTCTCGAACTGGTTATTTAGGTTTTCTTCGTCGAACTGAATGCATTCAGTCACTTTCAGCACTTGACGAATCACATTCATCAGGTGTTGAGCCAGGATATGATCAAATGTATACAGCTACAGGTGGAGCAGCACCTACAACTCCTGCATCACTTAGTACAGGCATCGGCAGCACAATCACCTCATCTTCATCACTCAACAACTGCTCAATGACTGAAACCGAGCAGCATGTTGCAGTGTTTGTTGTTGGCGCTCTCGATGAAGTCATTTCATTGCGTGGCATGATGTATCATCCCATAGATATTGAAAATTCAGTGCTTCGATGTCATAAGAAAATTGCAGAATGTGCAACATTTACTTGGACTAATTTATTGGTTGTTGTTGCTGAACTTGATGGTAATGAATCAGAAGCACTTGATCTTGTACCATTAATTACTAGCACAGTACTTGAAGAACATCAGTTAATTGTTGGCGTCGTTGTTATTGTTGATCCAGGTGAAAAAAAATTTTAATTTGTTTAAAAAGACTTGAAAAATAATTTTATGAAATATTTTCAGGTGTTGTCCCAATTAATAGTCGCGGTGAAAAACAGCGAATGCACTTACGTGATGGTTTTTTGGCTGATCAACTGGATCCAATTTATGTTGCCTATAACATGTAAAAACCTCAAAATTTGAGTTTTATTTCTAGTTTTTTTAGTGTTCGGAAGTTCAAAACTGAGAAAATAATGTTACGACTTTTCATTTACTTGTTATGGCATAACAAAGGTATTTAAATGGAAAGTGTAACATGTTTTTGATTATACAAGAAATATTGATTCCGAACCCAAAGTTTTTTACTCTCTATGAACTTGATCGACTGCTTTGATGAACTAGTCTTATACTAATTCATCAGAAATGATAAATTGAACTGAAAAATCTGCTCAATAAGTCGATTTGTAACTGACTCTCTCTCTTTATCTACTTTTATCTATTTAACCATAAAAAAAAGTTTTCTATTCTACTCCAATTTTCTCTCTTAATAAGTAAAGAATTATTTAAAACACACAACAGTCTAGTTTCGATATTTAATTGAATAATGAATTTTACTACTTAGTAATGATCAATGATGAGTGAAAATATGAAAGAAAATTTTGATGAAATATTTTTATGAGAAAAAATTAGCTTCATTGAAAAATATTTTATCGAAATTTTTCTCAAATTAGCAACTCATGCTGCAATAAAGTTGCAGTTCCAAAAAACAGAAAATTGAAAAACATAATTGTCCAGAAAATTATAAATATTTAAAAAAAATTTTAGACGCCATTGCGGAGCCATTTAGAAATTTGTTAGTTATGAAAATTTAAAATGAAATTTCAAAATTTAGTTTATTTATAAATAAACGGACTAAATCTGACTTCAAAAATTCAAAATTAAAATTTTAAAATACACAAAATCGTGAAAAAAAAATTTGTAATAGAAGTTAAAGGATTTAAAAACAAAATTTAAAAAAAATAGGCAAATTTGACGAAGAAAAAGAAATCTTAAAAGACTTTGAAGCTTTAAGTTTTTTAATCGTTACATTTATAAATTGATTTTCAATTGGTAGAAGCATAATTCGAAATTTCTGGAAAATTCTTAACCATAGTCTTATTTTGAGTCTTGTAAATTTCATACATGAAATAATAAAAGTTGAAAAAAATTGAGCAAATACTCTCACCTAAGAAGGTGAAATAAAATTTTACATCTATAAAGCTTCTTTTCGAATTTTGAGGCGAGACGAAAATTTTATTTTATTTTTAAAATTTACATTGATCTTTAAACTAAAGTTTTCTGAAATAATTTTCTATTAGAATATGTTAAACTTCAAAATCTTTTTGAATTTCTTTTCCTTCACAAAATTTGTTCAAAAAGGAAATCCAAAATAATGAAATAACAATAAAAGAAAAGAAGAAATAATTTTTATACTGCCCAAACAACACAAGTAAAAATTTTCACAATCTAGTAAAAATAAATAATCATAGCAGCTTTTTCATATAAAACTCAGATATAAGTAAATCAAATAGCAATAGATGAAATAGAATACAGAAAAGAAAATAATAAAAATTTGTTAGCATCTGTCTAGAGAATAGATATTAAAACGCACTCAAATGAAATAAAAATAATAAAATGTTCATACGAAGAAATGAACAACGAATTAAAAAAACTTTTCCCAAATGAAAATAAAAGAATGTTTTTGATGTTCTTTTGAGCCATTAAGTTAAGGTCTCATACTTTATTCCTTTTTTTCTTTGAGTCATAAAATTCGTCGACAGTATTTTGATTATGTCAGACCTCGAAAAATTTAATTTTATAATTTTGTAAATTTTCTTTATTTATTTATTATTTTTCAATGAAGACAAAAATACTTTTTGAGCTTCATCTTTTTCTTTGTGTATTTTTTAAAATATTTCATAAAATTTTAATTCTTTTTTGCAGAGCCCGAAGTCGACCAAAAATATGTACGTAAGTCGACTTACGTACATATTTTTAGTTGACTTCGGGCTCTGCTTTTTGTCCTATAATTATTTTAAATAAAAAGTGTGCACGAGAATGAATGTTGCAAATATTTTGGGTGGTAAATTGAAAATTCTCATTGGAAAATGAAAAAAAAAATTATAGAAAGAAAGTCAGTAGATTTAAGTTAAAATTATATTACAAATAAATTTACTTGATGAAAGGAAAAAATTTCTTTTGCAAATAAAAAATCTGATTGATTTTAGATTTAATTTGAAATAAATCTCAAAATTTCTTTAAATTTACAATATCAGAATTTATAACATGCAACTATTTCATTTTTACCTATTTGTAATTTATTACAAGAAAATGCAGAAAGTAAAAATTTCTTCAAGTATAAAAATTATTTGTATAGGAAATGATAAAAAGAATAAAAGAAAATTTAAAAAAATTTGTTTGCCTTTTAATCAAGTCAAAACAACTGTACCAAATGTAACAAAATTCTCAAAGTTGTTTCGCCTTGCTTTTAATTTTTCTTTGGTTTACAGTGAAAAAACTACACAAAGGAAAATATTTTTTAACTGAGATAAAGTTTGTGACAATAAAGCATAGTTATGAGTCCTAAAAATCAAAATTTATTAGACTTATAAAATTTTACATGACGTTAATTAAACTTCCATACCACTCATAAAATTTCATTATGTATTTTAATTTTTATGAGTCTAATAAAATTTGCTTTCCAAGTCACATAACTACGCTTTATTGACACAAACTTTAGCCCAGTTAAAAAGCTTTTTTCTTCATATAAAATACATCTCTGTTAGGAACCCATTTTACGGTAACCGAACAATATTTAACTGCAAAATTCAGTTAAATTTTCAATAAAAATAAGTCTCTCAATAATTTCCTTCATCAGTTTAATTTTACTAATAATACTTCAATTTACATCTCTTAACACTTCAAAGTATCTAAAAATAAAATAAGTAACGAACCAAATTGTTTTCATAAATTTAATTTTATTAAACTTATTTTTAATTTCTACAAATTTCTTCGATTTTAATTTGAAACTCATCAATATTTTTAATAGTTTTCTTTTGACATTCTTCGTTGCAGTATTTGGGCTTGAATTCATTGACATTATAAATTGTATCACATCCGTCAGCATTATTCATAAAATCAGCAATGTAAAGACTATAAAAAAGTCGAAAATCATAAGGAACATTTTTAATCTTATTGTCACGGAATCCAATAATCATTAAGTCTGGATTGTTCACAAACAGTTCAGGAGGAAGTTCAGAAATTTGATTTTTGCTTGCAAAAAGTTTTTTAAATTTTGGTGAATTTTTAAATAGTTCTGGACTTAATTCTGTGATTTCATTTTCTTTTATAATTAAAAATGTAAGTTTTGGTGCATGACTGAGCATTTCTGGAGGTAAACTTTTCAATTTATTATAGCCAAGTGAAAGTATTAAAAGATTTGTGATGTCATGAAAAGTTTCAGGTTCAATCAGCTCAATTTGATTGTGTTCAAGTACAACTTTGAATAATTTTGAACTCATTTCAGTAAAATCTGATCTTTTTAAAATTTTCAATGGTGTGTTTTTATATGTGAAAATTTCAACTCCATCAATTGTTCTTCCTAAACCTTCAGGCATATTTTCTGGAAAATTTTCATCTCCATTAATTTCAATAGAAATTTTCTTCTCATTTTCTTCAATTTTAATTTCTTCAAAATTAAAGTTTGAAGATGTCACTGAAACTTCTGTTTCTTTTAGCTCTACAACAGGTAAAGAGCATTTGATGACAACAACAAATTGACTTAAAACGTCTGATTTAACGCAGGTCAATTGAACTTCATTTGATAGCACAAGAATAGAATTTGCGTAAACAACCGCGATAAGAACAGCAAAAATTTTCTGTGACAACATTGTTTACTAGTAGAAAGGTGAACTGTGACTGAAATGATTTGAAATAATGAGGTGAGATTTAAATGAGAGGAATAAAAATGAGTAAAATCAAGGGATGTGAACTTAATTAAAATAAATAATCAAAAAACTTGATACTTTTGTACAAAGAAAGATTTTTCAATGACAATTGTCTTTTTCTTATAAAGTAATTTTTTACTATTCTGAAAAAAATTTGAATCTTTCTCCTGCAATGAATTTTAGCGGCAGACTTTTTATTTGAACTAACTTTTTACAGCGGATTTTTGAATTCCAGAAAAAGTTTAGCGTATAGGTAAAAAATGTTTTTTTTTTCGACTTTTCGGCAGCAGCTTTAACAACTTTTAAGGACAATTTGAGATTTAAAAATTTGCCCAAAAGTGCTGGCTCATTTGAAGAGAAATATTTATTTTTAATTTACTGAAATTCCTTTATTGGACTAAAAAATATGACTGTAAAAATCTGTTATAGATAAATTTCCGGATTTTTCAAGTCCGATTTTGATGGTGAACCGAAACTTGAATATGATTTAGAGAATAAGTATAAAATGCTGAAAAATTTTAATTTTGTAAATTAATTTTTTATTTGATAATCCTTAAATTAGAATATTTTAAAAAATAATCACAAATATTGAGTTTATAAAGTTGCCAAAATTCTTGTCACACCCATAAATATTCCAAGCAGTGTTTGACCACAACCCCAGAAGAATGCAACCTAAAATCATTAGAAAATGTAGCTATTAGTTTCTCAATAAAGAATATAAAAATATTTAAAGAACAACCAGTGGTGATATTGGTACGATTGAATTTGACTGTATCCAAGCGATGAAAATTGATGAAATCATTCCAGGAAAAACAGGCGAAAGAACACCCCAAATGACAATAAGAATTGAAAAAAATCTTCCAAATTTGTGTCTTCTGAGTAAATAGAAGCAAATAACTCCACAAATTCCACAAATTAGAATTGATGAAACGCAATGCCAGAGAAATACATGCCAGCAAATTTCGAGGAAACTATTGAGTGATTTTTCTGTTGTGAAATGGATGACATCACGAACTGAATCAAGTCCTAGCCAACTTTTTTCAATTTCTTTAATTTTTTCAACTAAATTTTGAGAATAAAAATTTTGTATTTAAAAATTTTTAAATTTGTGTTATTATGAACTTACTCATGGTTTACTTTGATTTTTCTTAATTTTCTAATTTTTAATTAATATTTTGGTATGAATGTTTCGCTTTAAATTTCGTTTTACATGACTTAAATTAAATTTTAAGGAAAATTTTCATTTTTTCTATTTTCTTAAAAGTAAACAAAAACAAATTTCTTTAAGGGGAGAGAAAATTGAAAATTACAAAAATATTTTGACCGTTAGGATGTTTTAAATTTTTTGAAATAAATATATTTATTTTCCTTATTAATTAGAAAATAATTTGGATAATAAGAAAATTTTCATATTTTAAAAAAAATTATATTCTCTCTTGATGATTTAAAAAATATATTTGAACATTTTAAAAATTTCTTTTTGTAAACTTAATTGTCTAGCATTTTATAATGCCCTATTGTTACTGAAATTTAATTAATATTTGTTCATTTTTAACAGAATTTAGAAAATAATATCTGAGTAAAATGTAAATTAAACAATTTATATAAATTTAATAAACGTTTAATATTTCTTTAAACATGTGTTTTCATTACTACTCAAAGAAGCTCATTTGACTGTGTTAACTCAAACACGCACGTTCATTCATATGGTGAAATTCAATATTTGAGAGAATTTTTAAAAGTAAATAAAGAAGAATTTTGATAGGAATTTATTTTTAATTATTTTAAAACTTTTTGTAATTGATTTATGGTGAGTTTACATTATTTGTTTTAAAGAAAGATTTTTGAATGCCCCCATTGTTTTAGAGATATTTAAAATTAATATAAAAACAAACAATTAAAAGAATTGTAAAATTTTATCAAAAAGTTGTAAAAATGAAGTAAAATGAGAAGTAGCTGAAGTGGAATAAAAACAAAATGTTTCAAGATTAGCAATTTAAATCTTAAGAAAAACCAAAGAAGTAAAATTCCAAAATAGTTCCGAAGGATTTTTAAAATTGATGGTTTTTATTGAAGTGTATTACTTTAATCTAATACAACAGAAACGTTGAAGTGATAAACACAAAAGTCTTATTGATAAAAAATTTTGCTGAATGAACGATTATAATTTTTACTATTTTTAGCGACATCACAGAAGCAACAATGATTTCAATTGACAAAAATCAATCACCATGGCAAAAACTCACAGATGCTCAACGTCGGCAATTGCTAAAAGCCAAAGTAAAATTAGATAATTGCATTTGTAAATTAGAAGAAGTTGAAGAACTTGAAAATTATTACGAGCCAGATGAAATTTATAATGCACTCACACAGCCAGAAATTGATGCACTATTTGCCGGAAGGATGGTTGATCTTGATGATAAAAGTTCATCAAATTTAGAACTTGTTCCACCACCACCACCTAAAAATTTAGAATGGGATAAAAGACCTTACGATTTATTAGATGAGAAAGATAAACAAAAAATTGTAAACAAAGAAATTCAACTTCCTGGCTATAAAATTAAATTTGGTGAATTGATAGAAAATGATTTGAATGTTTTTAAAAAGTTGTCTTTTGATGACACTAAAAAAATGTTGAGTGGAGAAAAAATTGTCTATTTTAAAGAATTAGTTGACTCTCTGGATGAATTTGTGAGAAAAAGAGGAAAAATGAAAACTAGAAATGGAAGTAGATCGAAAAATAGTAAGTAAAATTTCTTTCAAAAATTTTTCATGAGCCTGTGATTTTGAGTTTCACATAATTTTAGTTCATTTTAAATTAAATTAATAAAACTTTAAATCAACAAAACATTTCTCTTTTTCCTTTTAGATCATTCATCACCTTTAAATGAAATCAGTGAAAATCATTCAACAATTGCTGCTCAAAGTTTAAACACTTTTATTGAAGATTTAAAAAAGGAGAAAACAAAATTAATCACAAAATCATCAGTTAATGATTCAATTTTGTTTCAAATTTTTGAAGCTTGGAAAGGAATGAAAAATTCTCGCGATGAACTTTTCTTTTATAGAAATTTTCATGATTACAGATTTACTGAATTTTTAGAGAAGAAAGTTAATGAAATTGAAAAGTCAGCAAAGAAGCAAATTATTTCACTTTATGGAGATAAATTAAATACTTTAGAAATTTCTGTTCTGAAGAGAAAAATGAAATATGGAAAAATTTTCTTCTTGATGGACAATGTTGAATATTTAAGAGGAACAGAAGAAATTTATGAAGGAGTTTTGAAGAAAAAACTTGTAGAAATTATAAAACAAATAAGAAATATTTTTAAAAATGCTAAGTATGTAAACAGCACAATAATTATTGTAACTAATGAAAGTGAAGTTGAAAAACGAGAAGAGCAATTTAGAATAAAATCATTTAAATTTGAAAAGAATGAAATAAAAGAGGAAAAAAGTTAAATTTTTGTTTTTATTTATTTGACATGATAAACTGTATTTTGTTAAATTTTTGTGTGTGAAGAACAGCGAAGGTGGTTACGAAATTTTATCAGGCTGAAATTTTCCATGTATACGTCGATAATTATGTCGAATTGAACTGCATAATTAGGTTTTTTTTGTCTACCTCTAGTTTGGCCGTTCTGGACAGTGGATGATTTCCGCCGTACTTCAAGTTTTCCTAGGCGGCAATTTTTACAGCTCATTTCATTTTGTGTTTACAAGAAATAATTTTTATGCAATGAGCTTATTTCTTCCGTCTTCATCTTCTTAAATTCAACCAAAAAACAAAATACTGCATTCAACAAGTGGTTTTGGTACAAGTTTTCCTTTCATTTTTCAAACACGCAAGAACATTATAGTGCTTTTACTAACGTATTAAAACCTATAGGTTGATGACTAAAATATAACACTGTAAATACATAAAAGCAGCATATTTAAGACAATAAAAAGTGAATTTTCATTATTCACTTTGTTAAAAAAAAATAAAGATAATTTAAAATTTCTTAATAATAAAGAATTTTTTAAATCATGTTACAGGAAAAATTGAGTAAAAATACACACACACACACACACACACACACACATTTGCAAAATTTTTATATATTTTACAATAAAAATTTTTTGTGTTTCTACGCACAAAAATATGATTCGTTTTTGTATGTGTTAAAATATAAAAAAATTGAATTTCACCATACACGAAAGTATGTTCGTTTAAAAACAAGTTTGAATTTCAAAAGTACTCCAATAATGAGTGAATCACGCAGTTAAGTGTATAGTTGATTTGATAAGAGCGAATTATTAGATTATTTGAAAAAAAATTTATTAACAACTGATAAAAAGAAGAAAATATATGATTCGTGTGCAAAAACTTCTAAATATTCGATCATTGTGTATAAATAGATTTTTTTAAAAAATTTTCTTTGAACTAAATTGTAAAAATGAGTCAACAAGAAAATCAGCAAAGTCC